>CAUYLG010027871.1:0-66753 GCA_963573385.1 Cacajao melanocephalus | reverse complement strand
TCTTTCTTTTTTTGAGACAGGCTCCTTTACTCCTGTCACCCAGGCTGTAGTGCACTGGCACAATCATAGCTCATTGTATCCTTGACTTCCTGGGCTTAGGTGATTTTCCTATCTCAGCCTCTGGAGTAGCTGGGACTACAGGCAAATGTTAGTATATTTGTCTAATTTGTTGTCTTTTTAGTAGAGACAGGGTTTTGCCATGTTGCCTCAGTTCGTCTAGGACTCCTGGGCTCAAGTGTTCTACCTACTTCAGTCTTCCAAAGTGTTGGGATTATAGGCCTGAGCCATTGTTCAGGCTATAGTTTTCTTTTCTTTTAATATAGTTGTGTAGTTTGGGTATTAGGTTGATGCTGGCCTCATAGAATGAATTAGAAAGTATTGATTTTGCTTCTATCTTCTGAAAGAGATTATGTCTTTCAAGGATTTGTTCATTTAGTATAATTTATAAGTCTATGACTAAATTTATACACATTGAGTTGCTTATATTGTTTATTATCATTTTAATGTCCATGGGATCTGTAGTGGTGTCTTCTCTTTTATTTCCCAAATTAGTAATTTGTGTTCTCTAATTTCTAAGTTATCCTAGAGACTTACCAACTTCATGGATCTTTGCAAAGAAAACCATCTTTTGATTTTATTTTTCCTAGTAATTTTCTGTTTTCAATTTCATGGATTTTTCAGTTATCTTTAATGATTTCTATTTTAATTAGAACTTTTATGATATCTATTCTTTCAAATTTGTTAAAGTGCGTTTTATGGCCTAGAATGTGATCTATCTTGACGAACGTTCTATGTGAGCTTGAGAAGAAATGTGTACTCTGTTGTCATTAGATAAAGTAGTCTATGAACATTCAGTTGGTTGATGGTGGTGTTGAGCTTAACTACGAGAAGTTAGGTCTTTACTGGTGTTCTGCATTCTGAGTCTGTCCATTTCTGATAAAAAGGAATTGAAGTCCAACTATAATTGTGGATTCATTTATTTTTCCTTGAAGCTCTGTTAGTTTTTGCCTCATGTATTTTGATGCTGTGTTGTTAGGTTCATACAGATTAAACATTTGTATGTCTCTTTGGAGAACTGACCCTTTTATCATTATGTATGGCCCCTCATTATCCCTAACAAGTTTCCTTGCTTTGAACAGAGGGGCATTTTTAATAGATCTTTCACCTTTCTCCAGGGCAGCTTATATCTGCTGATAGAGGGTCAAGGGAATAAAGGCCTGGATATTTTGTCCCAATAAAGGACACTGATGAGCAATGCTCACTCCAGATCAAACTTTTTTCTCAGGATTTGCTGAGGTTATGCCATGCCTCCATTTCAGTTCAGTTCCTCTGCTCAATCATGCTTTAATTTCTCTTTTCCCCAAAGACACTGATCCGGAATAAACACTTTGTCTCTGTGTCTGCTTCCAGATATTTCATGCAGTGACGTTTGAAACAAACAAAAAGAAAGGTATTTAACAAAATGGGGTTTAGAACTAGACCACTACTATCTGATTGGCTATGAAGACTTTATTACTGGTGGTAGGTGGAGCACAGACAACCCTAGGCACAAGGTCATGAACAAATTATTGAAACACTCACCAATGATTAAATTGAAGAATGTCACCCATGAGAATGTACTAGCTGGCAACATGTATCAGGTATTAAGTACGCATTAAGAAAAGAGTAGCAATAAAGTAAAGAAATACAAGTGCTAATTGCTGTTGCTGTTGCGGGATAGTGGGTTTCAAATAGGAACGAATTTGCTCCTCATCATATCTCAAACCTAGGAAACATTATATAATGCATGGAGCCAATCTTGCTTGTCATGACAGGGAGAGGGGTGCCACTGAGTTATGTGGGGCAGAGAATAGAGATTCTACAATTCACAAGACAGGTCCTATAACAAAAAGTTTGTCTAAAATATAAATAGCACTACTGCTGTAAAACCTTGTTCTAGTCAGAGACTTAAGAGGCGCAAGTATTAATAATAGGAATTTGAAGCTAACTGTGAAAGCTGGAGGGTATCTATTGTTGTATTGAAAATATCTCTTTCTCTCTAGAGACTGAGTAGGCATATATGGAAGCAGCATAATAAATGGAGTAATCCTGACCAAGGTAGGTACACTGAGTCATAAAACCCACACAATGATTATTTCCCCAGTCTCCTAAATTTATAATTTGGATTGACATATTTGGCAGTTGAAGAAACCCCCACCTTGGGTTGTGTCTCCATGAGCAATAATATGACAGTGGAAAAGCCAAATAGAAGCCTCTGAAACTACTCTCCACCCCAGCAAAGATAGTCAATCAATGAAACAGACACCAAAATAAACAACCTTGTTTTACCCTGGGAAGTGGATGGTGGCATTTAGTACCACCTTTAAGAACCTAAAAGATACAGTGGTGATAGTTACCATATAATGATACGTAACTCAATATTCTGGATCCAAAAGAAATTAAATGTAACCAAGAAAACAATTATATTTTTTGCAGGTTTAACCAAATATTAAGCCCTATCTATCTCACCTACTGTGCCAAATGTGGTACTTTTGATAGAGCAGATTAATATGATCCCAGCCATATGTTACACTGCCATTGGTTTAGTGAATTGATTCTTTTTATCTCTGACAGAAAAGAATATCAGATATACTTTTTAGCCACCCAGAATAATAATACATATAGAAAGATTCTCCTCAACGCTTAGTTCTCCTGTCTGTCACAATACAAAACGCAGAGATCTTGATCATCTGAATATGTCATAGAGTATCATATTGATTCATTATATCAATTGTATTAGATTGAACAGGAAAAATAAACAACATATTACCAGTATAGTTAACGTAATTGTAAGACTCATGCAAGTATTCAGGGCTTGAAACATTTATAGAAGTTTTAGGGTTCCCATTATCAGGGGCATGGTAGGAAATTTGAAATAAAAGAGACATAATTATATCTGGCACATCCTGTAATGAAAAAGGAAGCACAAAGTCTTAAAAACTTCTTCAGCTTCTGAAGGCAGTTTACTTAGGAACTAGGCATATTGCTGTGGCCTATATACAAGGTGAAACCAAAGTGTACCAGCAAGAATGAGTTCTAAGGCAGTTGTAGGGCTGCCAGCAAGGCCATGTTACTAAGGCCAAACTACCGTGCTTTATACTGTTGGAGATATCAATGATGGAAAAAGATGCTGGGAACAGTTTGTAGTAAGTCCCATGAGATAATTAGAACACAGAATTATGGAGTTCTGGAGCAAGGTTATGTTCAGCAGAAAATTATACACCATTTGAGAAACAGTTCTTAATGCTACTTAGCCCAGACTGGAGGCAAAATAATGACCATAAGAGGCAAAGAATCATATATCTAGAACTAGAAAAAAGTTGGTTTGAAATTGAATAGTAATTGCAGTACAGCCTTACTCAGGGGTGGCCATAAAAGGCATTAGTGAGGACTAATCATCTCACTCAGCAGAACTTCCAGGACTTCATTTGGCATACTTTGCCATCCAATCTATAATTTGTGCATAATAAAAAGTGCTCCAATATTGTACTATGTATAGATTCATGGCTCATGACAGATGAGCTTTTGGGCTGGTCAGGAGCTTAAGAGACACAGAGAGAGAGACAGAGAGAGAGAGAGAGAGAGACTATACCACTTTGTCACTTTTGTTATAGATAATAACTGTAAATATATGTGGAAATCCTATTTTTTATTGCTCAATCCCTGTGTCAGTACACAGTGTATTGATTCTTATAGCTTTATTAACTAGATATAAATCTGGGTACTAAGAGTATGAGTCCTCTACCCTTTTAAAGTTTATCTTTACTCTTTTGGGTCCTTTGCATTTAACTACAAATTATAAATTGAGTTTTCTAATTGCTACACAGAAAGCAAAACCTAATGGAATTTTTATTTTGATTATGTTGAACTCTCTCTCTCTCTCTATATATATATATATATACACATATATATATATATCTGTATATATATATGTATATATATATATATGCATATTTGGCAGTTGAAGGAACCCCCATATGGGGGGGGGTTTCATATATATATATGTTGGGTCATTTCCATATATATATATATGTTGGATCATTTAATCGATTACATTTGTTTCAATTATAAAATAAAAGAGGTACAGTTTAAAAAAATCCAGTTCAGATCTCTTCCTAGGCATTAAAGCATATGTCAATCTGTCTTCCTAAACAGGTGTTCCAAAGGCTATTAAGATCAATATATCCAAATGAGACTTATAATCTAACCTCCCCATAAGTTTTCTCATGTGTTTCCTATTTCAATTAATAATAGCTGTCATACCATTTATGAAAATATTAACCTAATCATGAAGAATCATTCTTCCTCTTTCTCAAAAAGCCAGTCAATCACCTGATGATTTATTTCCTAACTTGTTGCTAATACCATATGTGTACACACACACACACACACACACACACAAATACACACAATTTGAACAACACTCCAACCAGAGTTCCATGCCTCCACACTTGAATATATTGATATTGAAGACTATGCTGATTGGTACAGTCTATCTCAAACAAGAATCTAAAACTTAGGAATTCTATATTTGAATGCAATGAGGTAAAATAATTTAAAATGAATACCTAACGTCAAACACAAGAATGATAAATTCTCAAGTATCAGAAATAAAAAGTGAACTCAAAAATAATGTTGAAAGATTGTTGAAGCTGAGTGGATAACATGATTGGGAAAGATTATAGGCATACACATTTAGGTATTTAAAATTCTTGCAGAAAGTTGAAGACTCAAGTCTATATGATGCACAGAGCTGCAACTGGGGTTCAGTAATATACACAACATTCAAAAGTAATGTTCTATTTATGAAATAGAAATTTTAAAATGTGAGCTTGTATCCTATAAGGAAGCCTGATGTTTATTAATATATGTTGTATAAAAATAGTCACTTAAATATTTTGCAATGTCAAATTTTGTTTATTCATGAAAATAGGAATAAAATACATATAATCCAAGACATTGACATGAAAAAAGATCTAGGACCATGAAACCCATTAGTTTCCCAGGAAAAATAAACAGGTGGACTGGACAGCACTGAATTCCAGTGCAAAGCCCCCAAATTAATTTTTTTCCTCTTCTTGGAGCAAACGGATTCTCTCTTTGTCATGTATCACTGCCAGGGGATAGGTAGGGATGATCCAGGGAATGCAAGACGCTCTTTCCAACCCTCTTTAGTGCCTCTTTCCTTGATATGATGTCAAATCTGGGTACTTTGATCACTTAATTGATTCTTAAAGTTTGTGAAGATACCTTCTTGTGTGGATAGTTTTTCAATTTAGTGCTCCTGTTGAGGAGGACAATTGCTGGACTGTTCTATTTCACCATTTTGCTCCACTTCTCTTTTTCTTTCTTTTTTAAATTTTACTTTAAGTTTTGAGATACATGTGCAAAATGTGCAGGTTTGTTACATAGGTATACATGTGCCATGCGGGTTTGCTACACCTATCAACCCGTCATCTAGGTTTTAAGCCCTGCACGCGTGAGGTATTTGTCCTAATGCTCTCCCTCCCTTTGTCCCTCCCTGCCAACAGGCCCAGGTGTGTGATGTTCCTGCCCCTCCCTGTGTTCATGTGTTCTCATAGTTCAACTCCCACTTATGAGTGAGTACATGCAGTGTTTTGTTTTCTGTTCCTGGGTTGGTTTGCTGAGAATGATGGCTTCCAGTTTTTTCCCTGTCCCTGCAAAGGACATGAACTCATTCATTTTATGGTTGAACAGTATCCCATGATATATATACCACATTTTCTTTATCCAGTCTATCTTTGATGGGTATTTGGGTTGGTTCCAAGTCTCTGCTATTGTAAATACTGCTGCAATAAACATATGTGTACATGGTTCTTTGTAGTAGAATGACTTTTTTTTAAAGTGTAGTGTTGGTGGTATAGTGGTGAACATAGCTGCCTCACTCTTTTTCATAATATATCCTTTTCAAAATAATATTTTATTGTGAGTACTGATATAATCTCTATACTTTCTATCATACTTTGTGTTTTCTACATACTTGAGTCAGCAGTTCTTTCTATGAATAATAATTTTTGTGTAATTTGATGTGTGCATAATTAGTAATGCCATTATTTTACCTTGACTCTTGAAATACAGATTATCGCTGGAGACTCAGAAGGGTGAGAGGGTGGTGAGAGATGGGAAATTATTTAACGGGTACAATGGACATTATTCTGGGCATGGTTACACTAAAAATCCAGATGTCACCACTATGCAATATATCCATGTAACAAAACTCCACACGCACCTGTTAAATTGATATAATGAAAGCTTCTTTATATTGAAAGTTATTATTCATGACCACTGAAGATACTGTCTCATAGTCTTCCGCGGTGTGTTTTTGCTAAGGAGAAGTCAGCTGTAAATCTGCTTATTAATATTTAATCAGTTTTTTTTGTACTTTTAAGATTTTTGTCAGTACTTTTTATTCTGCAGCATAACTATAAAGTGTCTACATATAGATTTTTTTAACTATCTTATTTAGGATCACATATGATCCTCAAAATTTGAACACATCTATTTCGTTAATTATAAAAAACATTTGACCATCATCACTTGGAATGTTGTCTTTCTTCCATTCTTTATCTTGTTTGCTACTATGACCCAAAAATCTATTTTTTATTCTCTATCACTTTATTGTTCTGTAATTATTTCTGGGTAATATCCTCAAGCTTATTTTGTTATTAGTGAAATATCTTCCTTTATCTAGACTGCTCTTTAACACACCCATTAAGTACAGATATTGTAATAACTGTTTGGTTTTGTTATATAACTAACTGTTGACATTCAATTCCATTCATATCTCATTATTTATCTTTCTTCATTTTTTTTTTTTTTTTGAGATGGAGTTTTGCTCTTGTTGCCCAGGCTGGAGTGCAATGGCATGATCTTGGCTCAGTACAACTTCCCCCTCCCGGGTTCAAGCAATTCTCCTGCCTCAGCAGGCTTAACAGGCATGCACCACCACGCCTGGCTAATTTGTGTATTTTTAGTAGAGAAGGAGTTTCACCATGCTGGTCAGGTTGATCTTGAACTCCTGACCACAGGTGATCTGCCCACCTTGGCTTCCCAAAGTGTAGGGATTATAGGTGTAAGCCACAGTGCCTGGCCTCTTTGTCAATTTTTAATATCTTAATTGTACTATTTGTAAACACATTTAAATTATTATTTATTGATCTGGCATATAAATTATTCTTTAGCATTCTGAATTTTGCAACATTGCTCCATTTTTCACACTATGTATTTTTTTTTTTTTTTGCATTGTGCTTATCTGAAGTGTGTAGTTATGCATTGGTGGGCATAGGGGCTGGAGTATTTTGAAGAAGTCCTATATGTATGTATTGTAAGCAGATCTTATTAAAGACCACCAAGGCAATACTTCTAAAAGTCTGCAAGATTTACAGCACTATTGGGTTTGGGGTGTCTCCTAATTCAGATATAGCTGCAGAGGCCAAAGACTTAGACCACAATGCTCAATTTCCTTTGAATGCTTGGAAATCTTTCTCAAGATGGACAAGTGCAAACAAGCCCAGTCTGCAAAGATTACAATAAATAACCTAACTCTTCAATGCCAAGATGTAAAAAAAAAAAAAATCTGCAAGCAAGAAGACCGTTCAGAAGAATACGACCTCACCAAATGAACTAAATAAGGAACCAGTGACTAATCCCAGAGTGACAGATACGTGAGTTTTCAGACAGAGAATTCAAAACAGCTGTTTTGAGGAGGCTCAATCAAATTTAAGATAACACAGAGAAAGAATTCAGTATCCTAACAGATTCTTAAAATGTTTTATATTATTTATGATAACCACATGTAACCTCATAGTAACCACAAATTAAAAACCTGTAACAGATACACAAAAAATAAAAAGCAAAAAAGGAAAACATGGCACTAGAAAAATCTGCTTTCAAACAAAAGAATGAAGAAAGAGAAGACCACAAAACAACTCAAAAAGTAAATTTAGGAAATGGCAGTAGCAAGTTCTTATTATGAACAATAACATTGAATGTGAATGGACTAAACTCTTCCATCAAAAGACAGATTTGCTGAATGGATGAAAACAAGACCCAAGTATCTGTTGCCTGAAAGAAACAGTCCATGTGTATAAATATATATACATGGACTGAAATCTTTATACACATAGACTGAAAATAAAGGAATGGAAAAATATATTGCATGCAAACAGAAACCAAAAACAAGGAGTAGTAGCAACACATATCAGAAAAAAAAAATAGATTTCAAGACAAAAACTATTAAATGAGACAAATAAGGTCACTATGTAACAATAAAGGAGTCAATTCAGCAAGAGGGAATAACAATTGTAAATATATATGCACCCAGTACTAGAGGACCCAGAAATATAAAGCAAATATTACTAGAACTCAAGAGACAGAGAGCTAGACCCCAGTGCAAAATAGCTGGAGACTTCAACACCAGACTTTCAGGACTGGACAGATTATCCAAACAGAAAACCAACAAAGAAACATCAGACATTATCTGTACTATAGAACAAATGGGCCTAATAGATATTTACAGAACATTTCATCAATTGGCTGCAGAATACACATTCTTCTCTTAGCACATTGACCATTCTTAAGGATATATGTTAGGCCACAAAACAAGCCTTAAATTTTTAAAAAAAAATTTGAAATTATATCAAGTATTGTCTCTGACAACAATAGAATAAAACTAGAAATCAATAACAAAAGGAAATTTGGAAACTATACACATAGAAATTAAGCAATATGTTCTTAAATTACCAGTGGATTATTGAAAAAATTAAGAAGAAAATTAAAAAATGTCTTGAAAGAAAAAAAAAAGACTCAAGGTAATTTCAGAAGATGACTGGAGGATGATAGCATTTATCTGAAGATTTTATAACTACAAAGTAATACTAAATATTGTTAGCGGAACATACAAGTAAACAAATTTATAAAAACATAGGTTAAAGAATGTGTATGTGCATCAATAAAACTATTTCATCCGGAAAGAGGGGAAGGGCTAGGAATGTGTTGGAAATGCGAACGAATAAGATGAATTGTATCTGTACTGGTTTATTAAAAGCAATACGAAGGCTAGATAAGGTCCTAAAAATAAATAAAGGCCAAAACATACACAATCCGCATTATGTATTAACAGGCTTACAACTTAAAATTGAACTAACAGATTAGAATAAAACCTTTTTAAAGTGAAAATCCAATTAATTTTTTAAAATTATAAAGTGGTTTTACTTTGCCTCTGTAAGAGTCCAGACTCCCTAGTTTGGATTGAAAAATGCCTTTATGAACTAATGTCTGCCTATTTCCCTAGCCACTCTTTGCTAATCTTTGCCAGCTGTTTTTCTTACAATGCACTTTTGCGGAATTTATTTCATGTTTCTAAGAACCGGTTAGATTTGCCAAATCTTCTATCTGGACTCTTACTCATATTGGGCTTTGTTTGTTTCACAACTTCAGATTGTTCATTCTTAAACAGTCTTCAGTTTTCAGCAGTTTCTTCTTCGTAAACCTTCTTTGATTATATCAGCATTTTTCAGGCTATCTGAATCTTCCAGATTCTATGGTTTCATGCTTTGTTATGGTTCTAATTTATTGCTCCCCTTACCAGTTCTAACACTGTCTTAAGGAAGGGTTTGTGCCTGTCATAGTCACTACTTATGCAAGTACCTCACACAGTAAATGGCATATAATAGATGCTGAATTTATTTGAGATTAAATGACCTTTAGATAAATAAATCATAAAATAATTAAAAATAATTATCTTCAAAGGCTCTTTGCATTCAAAGACATATTTTTATAAAATTCAGGTATTAATTTCTGATTAAACAATGAAAAGATACAAGACTAAAAATATTCTTGAAGGTTTGTTTTATTTCTGAGGTCAATAACTAAAAGAGATTCATAGGCTTGGAACTTTGTACAGAAACCAGTAGGTCCCATTTCTTTATCCCTTCACATTAAATTTCAATGTAAATATATAATATTATGTTTTTCTCCCCAGCCTATAAATTAGATAATAGAAAGTTATCACACATGATGAGCCACGAATTGTCCACGGCTTTCTAAGATAAAATATTGTTCTTTCCTCTTAACATGTCTGCTTTGTTCTTTTCATATGATTGGGCACACTGTGGCTTATTTCTATCCCATGATAGAAATGAGATGACTTAACTATGTAAGTAGTAGTAACTACAGCAAAATTGCTGGTAAAGTTTATGCATAATGACTGTAGCCACTCATCTCTAACACTCTGGGCTGCTAAACTTTTGTATAATACAGTCAAACCATGAGTTCCTATTAAATAGCACACAGATAACACCAATGATTTATTTGAGCAAACATTTTTGGCTATTTTAACTATTTTATGCAAGCCAATGTGTTTTCTCAAACATTTTTATCTGCTAGACTCCTTAAAGAAGTTCTGGAAAAGGATTGGTATCATTAAAATAATAATAACCCTATTAATAATATCCATGTGAAACTGGTTTCTGATTTGGGGCAGTAGGCAAAGCCAGAAATTCAGTGATTGACTTTACAGTGTGTCAATAAAAGAAAAGTGATTTGTTTGAGTTTCACGAAGTAGTGGATGGCAGGAACTGCTGAAGGATTAGATGTATTAGATGCAGTTAACCCAGAATTGTATGAGAAGTAATTCTGAGGTTTCAGTCAGGGGACTTATCAAGTCCTCACACTATGTAAAGTTAGTGAGGAGGTTGACAGAGTTCAGAAAGTAGTGAAGAAGTTTTTGTTCTGTTTCCATATTAAGTTCTGCACTTGATCAAGTTCAAGCAGCTGTTTCAAAACATTCTACTGTCTTAAAATTGCCTAATGCCTTCTGTTTTGAAATATGACCTCAAAGATATTTTACTTTTAAGTCTAAGTCCATTACACTTCAACTCATTATATATTTTTCTTCCTCCTCTTTACAAGTTTTCCTCAAGCTCTTTCCTCAAGGTTCATTCCTGATTTCTCTACTTCTTTCACACTTCTCGTCAAAACTTTCAGCAAATCCTGTGAGGTTTAGAATGAAAATATATCCTGAATCTTACCACTTTGGACCATTCCCCTTGCTACCATCTGAATGTAAGCCACACTCTTCTCTCAGCAATAGTATTATAAGACTCCAAACTGGTCTCCCTGCCTTCCTTGCTCTCTAAAAGTCTCTTCTCAACACAACAGACAAAATAATCATTTTCATGTCACTAATCTATTCAAATCTTTCCAACAGCTGCCCATTTAACTCAGGGTAAAATTTAAAAATCTTAAAATAACCAACAGTAACTTCCATGAACTAAGCCTTCGTTGTCACCCTGCCCTCATCCTCTGTTACTCTCTTCTTTGCTCATTCTGGGACTTCTCTCTGCTTTTGCTGTAACACCTTGGCTATGAACCCCCCTTAGGGCCTTTGCTCTAAGGCTTTCCTCTGTTTGGAATTCTTTGCTCTCCGATGTTTGCATAGCTAACCTATGTCTTCATTCAGGTCTTTGTTAAAATTGGTCAAGCCTTCCTGACTACCTTATTTAAAATTGGACCCCCATTCCCTTTATTATTGTCTACAAGATTTATCACTTTGTCTTTTCTTCCCCTTCCTCCTTTCCTCTCTTCCTTCCTTCATTCCCTCCCTCCCTTCCTTCTGTTCTTTCTTCCTTCTTTCCTTCTGTTCTTTCTTCCTTCTTTCCTTCCCTCCCTCCTTTCTTCCCCTTCTGACTCCCTCCCTTTTTTCTTTCCTCCATCTTTCTCTCTCTTTCTCTGTCTCTCTCTTTTTAAATCATGCAGTTGATTGAAAAATTAATTTGAATGATTAAATAACTGCTTTTGCAACTAGAATGTAAGTCACGAGGTCAAGGAGTTTTGCTTGTTTTGATCACTGCTATCCTCCATAACTGTAGCCAGAACTATGACAATAGGCAGACATTAAATAAATTTTTATTAAAGAAATGAATTAATTATTTTCTTCTTTCTTTCACCATTGGATAGGGGAATAATGTCTTTCCAACGTGAACTACCTTTTGTCTGTATTACTGATTCTTTAAAATATATGCTCACTAAGTACTCCTGTACCTTTTTCCTTTGGTACTTACCATAACTTATCTCATGAACATATTGAGATTTCCCTTAGCTTTGAGAAAACCTGTAGCACTTCACCTGCTTATCACATGGACATATTTTTTAGCACATAAGTTTACATTCAGCACTTTTATCATGGCTCTCCCCATTCGAATTTCATTCTTTACAAACTTGTTTCTTTTTTTTTTTTTTTTTTAATGCTCCTGAAGTTGCCTAAATGGTTGTCAGTATTGGCCTATCGTTATCATTAATCCATCAGCTTATTTCAGTCCCCAGGTGGTTTGATCTCTGGATAATATTTTGAACTGGAGATCATTCTGTTTTGGAGAAATTTATCTCGTGATTAGTGAAGCAGATAGGAATTATATGACTGATACGCTTTTATTTCTATTTCTTTAACTTTCAAAACAGAAAGAATTCTTGGGGAGTTTTCCTGATAAAATATTTCTTCAGCTTTCAATGAAAAAGATACTTTAGCTAACAACCTTAGTTTAAAGCAAATATCAATGATGTTCTTTAACATAATTGTCTAGCTAACACATATTTGTTGAAAATGAAACATGAACATGGAAACAAATATTGACTTAGTTCAAGAAAAGAAAAGGAGACTTTCTATTGTTAAATTAGTGTCTTATTTATTGTAGTCATTTCCTATAATGTCGAGGATAATATAGAGGAGTGAAAATAATAATTTGTAAGTACATGACACAGATGTAGAAAATAGGTTTCCAAAGATAAACCTATAAAAGATTTGTTACGATAAAACTACAAGTTCCATGATCAGTTGAAAATGTGAGTGATTAAATAAAATGCTTATAGGAAATAAATAGTTTATAAAGAGTTATGATAACCTTTGAATTTTAAAATGTCTTTTAAAAAATAAATAAAATAATCTTTTATATATTCATGGTATCATCTTTCCAAGGAAGCTTAATTTTAGAAAATGTATGGGTTTCACAAAAATTACACAGATTATGGATCTTAGTTAATTTTAGTTCAGAACTCAAGCTTTTGACACAGTACTGTTGTACGTGTTTATGGAAGTTTGCATTTCCCTGCTTTCCAGTTTCTATGAGGAGGGATTTCCACGAATGTATTAGCTCTCAAAGTTCAGTTCAAAGACCCCTGGAGATATGGAGCCCCATTCTCAGGGTTCAAAATGTCAAAATTATTTTTGAAATATTAATTTGTTATTTGACTTTTTCTAAACTCCCATTCTGTCACAAAAATACAATAGAGATTTCAAGATACTAACTGGCATGTGGTAGGACAACCAATTGCATGCTGAAGCAGATTTAAGAATCTAGCTGTCACAAGAACAGAAAACAAACACTACATGTTCTCACTCATAGGTGGGTTTTGAACAATAAGAACACACAGACACAGGGAGGGGAGCATCACACACGGGGGTCTGTTGGGGGGAGCCAAGGGAGGGACAGCAGGGGGAGGTGGGGAGGTGGAGGAGGGATAACATGGGGAGAAATGCCAGATGTGGGTGACGGGGGATTGGAGGCAGCAAACCACATTGCCATCTGTGTACCTATGCAACAATCCTGCATGATCTGCACATGTGCCCCAGAACCTAAAATACAATTAAAAAAAAAAGAATCTAGCTGTCTTGTATTAAACAAAGCATCACAAAGATTTGGGAAAATATAGAACAATGACACTTGTAACACTCTTTTATGTTTTTAAAAAGCCATTTTCATAAAAATATATTCTTTATTTCAATGTATATGTTTATTATTTTAGATTAATTAATCAATAACTATGTTAAATATTTATTAATTTTACATTTCCAGCATATTATCAATGAACTTCATCCATCAATAAAAGCTTTTTAAGGTATCTGAGAATCTTAAGCAACTAAAGGAGTGCTGAGACCAAACATTTGAGACCCAGTACCCTACAGTAATGATGCTAATAACACTTCTTGTCTCATTCTTACTTCCCCATGGAAGAAGGGTCGGTCATTCAATCAGTGGGTTACATCCATTTTACCATATTTTGACTGCCACTTGTCATTACCTGTGCCTGATTTCTTAACTATTTGAACTTGAGAAAAGGGAGAAAGGGAGATTATCTATTGCTGTCTCTTGAAATACATGCTATGAGGAGACCAAAGAGTTTAAATTTATTTCATTCTAGTTTTTGAATATTTGAAAATTTACTTGTCTTGGGCATAAATTTTCATTTGTAAAATTAAAATGTTATGATGAATAAAGGTCTCACTTTTATTATCCTTTATTTTAAATGAAACCCATTTGTATAATGATTATACTATACCAAAATATGATACTGCCCATCTTCCTTCATTTTATGTTCTTTTTCTTATTAATATACTTAGGAGATAAATATTAACCTACCCCTTACAATTATACATCTAAATATAAACTCTCAAATATCAAGAATTTTTCATTTGGAATACAGTTCATCAAATATTTATGAAAGTTAATAGTAGCCTTGTTTTTGAATTAGTGATTTATTTCCAGAAGAATATTTGCTTAATGTAAGAAAAAATCATGGTAATGTTAATATCTTTGATCAACATTTGAGATTTGAAGAAAATCACTAGTAAATTAACTTGGCATAAGAATCACTTACATGATACAACTTTGACGTGCTGTGCAAAATTTGTTGAAAGTTACAGAAAAATAATCTCAGATTATTAAACATATTTTCATAGGTTTCCCAGCTTTAAAAAAATATTTATATTGGATAATTTCAAAGGAAATTTCTGAAACCTGTCTGCCTGGATTGGAATATTTGCAAATCAACACAAAGGCAAAAATATATAAAAATATAACCTGAGAATTAAATTCTAGATATATTATGCAATTTTTTGTATGCTATTAGGAATAAGGGTAAGCTGTCCTGCACTTAATCTCATGTAAATATTTTTAAACTAGTGAAATATTATACTAACTGTTCATTCAGAAAGTTATATTAGTGTTCTAAATTCTTAGCCAACATTTGTGATTTGAAAGTTTTAAGATAATTATGTTTTGTTATAATACACCTTCTACTGAATACATAATATATACTGGGTAGTATGATGGGGTAACTGCAATAGTAGTACTATGAAACCTCTTAAAACCATAAAAATTACTAGGCAGCTTCTGGGTGATTGCAGAAATATAGATAAATGCTATGTTTTTTGTTGTTAAAATAGAAACACTTATGGATAACATGCTAAGAGAATGCAAGGGAGAAAGTAAATAATATTTCTCAGAGGAACTGGAAAGGGGTATAGGAAAGATTATATTTAAGAAAAGTATTTTAGAATATGCCTTCTCCAAGTAGAGAAAGAAAATAATTTAATAAAGACTACAGTTTCGGTAGAGGCATGAAAAATTAAAATACTTAGTATATCTATCTAATTTGATAATACAATAGAATTAAATATATCCAAATAGAAGTAGCATTAAGAAAAGATAAGCAGAGTACTGTGGTGTAGCAGACACTGTAGTGGCCTGGACACATCTCCCTGGGTTGTATCCTCTAGTGCATCCTGACCTATTTTCAACTGTCTGAGGGCTCTCTCTGGTGGCTGAAGCCTGCTCTGAAAGTATTCTGCTCTGGAGAATAAAGGCCCACTGGGAGCTACCTTCTGCTAATGAATAAAGGTTATTTGGTGTATTAATACTCCAGCTCCCACACCTTTTGGCTGGACAACTGTAAGGTATGTGTTTTTCACTAATTCCTCAAATTCCCCAGAAGGATAAGGCTCTAATCACGCCATAAAAATGCTTTTAATAATTCATTCTTTATTTGTGGGCTTATTTTTCCTGACTCACTTTCTTTTCTGTTGGTGTAGCCCAAAATTAAACATAAATAAATTAAACAGATTCAACTGACTGTCATATGCTCTGCTGCTGGTGGAATGTAAACTAAGACATATATATTTAATGGATATGTAATATTATCAGGGAACAATTATGCCTTCTCATATTCTATATGATGGATCTGTACCAATATCTTGCTTTCTCCTCTCTCAAGCTCACTAGACAAAGTATACAACAAGTAATATAAATATATAATTTGGTGCAATATTATGGTGAAAGCTGAAAATTTCAGTGTTCACTTAAACTCTAATCCTAACAACTGTAGTCTAAGAAATTTGACCTTTGTTTCAATGCCTGTAATGCTTTCTTGTTAAAACTGGCCATGGAGCTGGCTCCTTAAAAACAAAGAATTGGGAATCAGATCAATTTGACGATTAGTGTTATACTTCTGCCATTTTCTTATTGTGTAACCTTTGAAAATTATTAATATATGTTTTTAATATGAAAAAGGACCATTATAAACACAAAATAAAATATTCAAACTCTTAACAGAGTTTCTCTTTTGCACAAAAATACCCATTGACTTACAATTTTTTGTTGATTTTATTATTAGCTTAGTTAAAATACTCAATATGCAGCAGAGTATAAATAGAGATTTCAGCTTTAGAATTAAAATATATATTCACCTTCCAGATTATTTATTACATTGGTTATTTAGAATACTAATAATATTCATAATTCAGGAAACTTTATTATGTATGTGCCAGACTCTGTTAAATGATCTTCAAATACTTTCTCATTTATGACCTAACTTAATACAAATCTTATGAGGATATTCTATTTTTCCAGTGACAAAATTGAGGGAACCAACAGTCCATCCTGTTTTGCCTGTCTCTGAAGATTTTCCTGTGATATGGGATATTCAGGGTGAAATCCAGGAAACTCCCAGGCGAGCCAGGATGATTGGTCATGTTAGAACAGAGTATCAGTGAAGATAACAACTTCAGTATCACAAATCTTGTAAGTGAAGAAGTTTTGGGTTTGAACTTTACTCATATTGTTTAAGGAAACCATGTTTCCTTGGTTCTTTATGATAGATTTGTTCACATTGTCTATTCCTTTAAGAAAAATTTTCATGTTATGTTGTCATAAACCTCAGCGGGGAGCTGAAGACACCTTGGATCTGTGTTTTCATTATGGGAGGTAGTAATCTTTTTTGAAAAGCATTTTTGAAATATGGAAGAGCTTTTTTGTTGCTATGATTATTCTATGAACACCTCTGGAATTAGTGGAATAGTATCACAAAATAAAAACTTCTCTCAATTTTAACATGATTTTGAATGTCGTGTTAGTCATTCATATAGTTATCCATTGAATCTCATTTATATATAACCACAATTTTAATAGATTTAAAGAAATTACCATTAAATCAGAAACATGACAAATATAAATAGTAGTTGATAAAAACATTTTATTGTTGTTGAAAATTATAACAATGATTAAAAGTTATCTTTTGAGCATTACTTATTAAAATACTTATTCGAGGCTGTCTATTTATTTGTCTTCTGGTACTGTCTGCACATTTCACTTTTTTTTTTTTTTTGAGATGGAGTTTCACTCTGTCACCCAGGCTGGAGTGCAGTAGTGCAGTCTTGGCTCACTGCGCCGGGTTCAGGTAACTCTCCTGCCTCAGCCTCCTGAGTATCTGGGAATACAGGCATGTGCCACAACACCAGACTAATTTTTGTATTTTTAGTAGAGAGGGGGTTTCACAATGTTGGCCAGGCTGGTCTCGAATTCCTGACTCAGGTAATCCGCCCACTTTGGCTTCCCAAAGTGTTGGGATTACAGGCGTTAGCCACCACACTTGGGCCATGTTTCACTTTTTATAGCTTTTTCTCATCTTATTTTTTCTCTCCAATTTGTCTTATATTACATTTAACTGAATAAAATGTCTTTTCTTTTAGATTTTTAAAAAAGTTTTAGAGTCTGAATGTATGTCTTGTCGGGTGGTGGTCATTCAATATAGAAGATTTATTTTCTATAGCACTTGCATGCTATGCCATAAATACAGAATTATGTGGACACTGTCCTTATCAATAAGGCCATTTGTGACATGTTTTTTAGTTTCTCCTTTTTGGAAGTCCTTAACTTGCTCTAATGTTTTGTTTCTTCTTCAATTAAAACTATATATTTTTTTCTCTTCTCATATAACAAGAAAGTCGGGTCTATTACTAATTTATTGATATATCAGTACTTACTCTGTTATACTCGAGCAAGTTTAAACAGAAGCGTCACGCACTGAGTTTGTTGAGAGTCCACCTTTATGCCGGCGTCCAAGAGTCAGCTAGAGCTCAAACCTCTCGACCAAGAACAAAGGGCGGTCCACACTTTTATACCAGTTTAGGGTCAGGGGGCGGTAAGCAGATTATTACGGAAGCAGAATGAGCAGGTTAAGGGAAGGGGGAGTTGCCTAACAAAAAGTTCTACTTAAAATTGTTTTTTTACTCAGGATGTGGGGTAGCAGTGTGGGGTAGCAGTTACACAGTTACAGATACAGGATGTACAGGGCCAGTGGGCCCTGTTTCTCAGAAAATTGGTTACAAAGATGACAGATGTCGCAGATGGCAGCTTTCGAAACAGAATGCCCTGCATAACTCAGGGTGGGCAAACATAGCTCAGGGTGGGCAAAATGGAGTTGGCAGGATTGTTTAAAATGTATTCATTATAGCCAAGCTCAAGCTAGGGTATTTCTGATATCAACTTTTTTACTAAAAGTGCTTCTAATATTACTTCTTATAAAGCACAGGTATGGATAAACATGTGGCCACTTTATTTTGTCTTCCATTGTGGTGATATCTGAGTATTTATATATTAAAATTACCATAACAATTACAACTTAGGTCCCATTTTCCTTTATTACATTACACTGAACATTATTATTGTTTTTAAAAGTATGTGTTTGTGCAAGCTATATTATCTATTAATTTAATTTTAAAAGGGTAGAGTCAGAATTACAGCATACATTTTCAAAAAGAGGTACCTAGTAGGGAAGGGTTGAGAACACACATGTTCCGTGAGGTTGTCTTCAGCAAAATAAACAGATTATTTACAAATAATAGTAATAGTTTTAAAGAAGTAGATTCACTTGGTAAAGTAACCTTTCTCCAATAATGACTGAGTTTAATTTAAGTCTTGGGAATTCTATGTATATATGAGAACATATTATTGAGCAGAATTTACTAACACTTAGGATATAATACACAAGATGTTTGATACATTTTGAGATGCAGCAGTGCTTTACATCTGAACATGCCATGACAAAGCACTTTTGGAGAAAACTGGCAAGGATTATGTGAAAGGAAATGTGATAAGCTATAACTACAATGGTTCATAGAATCGTATTAAAAGAGGAGGGATGAACAAGAGAAGTAAGGGAACAAAGAACCTTAATCCTGGGGATGAAGCTTCCAAGGGATACTGGGAATAATGAGGCATATATATGTGTAAAATACTACTACAGAAAAGATTAAGATGCAAAAAATCTTTGAAAGTCAGTATTCACATCTTTAAGAAACTGAGTAGTGACTAATTTTCATTGAAACAATGTTGTCTGGTGATAAAGAAGGTTGTAATCTGGGAAAATAATAAAGACTATTTGCCTAACAACATACTTGTGCAATATTACTTTCTGGTGTTCCCCCAACAGAGAAAAAACTTACCCTCCCACTATGATGATTTTGCTACATTCCAGGAAATGGAAACAAATTGACTAAGAAATCTTGAAGGTCTTTTCTAGTATAAACAAAAAATATTGTCTAATGAGTATTTCATACTATACGTACTGGCTGGGAATTTTACATGCAATGTTGTTTATTCCTTTCAATGACCTCATGTTCAGTATTATTTTACCCACTTTATAGATGATAAAGCTGAGTTTAACCAAGTAATTTAAACAATTTCAGAGAAATTATATGTGATGGAGGTAGAATTCAAAAACTGGAATAACTTTATTATTTGTTTGAGTATTTACTTGTAAGTTCTACATACGCATGCTTAGAATAGGCCAGGTATAAGAAGTAGATTTAAAGACTGTAATAGATCTGCTGACCTGAAGCAAATTCAGTATGCTACTTATAAATTAGGTCCCATGGTTTTAAAACTTGACCAGAAAGGTCTAAAAAAATCTGAACTCTGTTTTTCCACTGTGTCTTCTTCTTTTCTTCCTTTTGTGTCATATAAATTAATACAGATCCTTCTACTTGATCTTCCATGATTAATGATACTACCATCTACTAAGTTCGATTATGTTGGTTTTTACTGTTAGTTTTGTTTCTTTTTAACATTATATTTTCATTCCAATTTTTATGAATACATAATAGTTGTACATATACATAGGGTACATGTGATATTTCAACACAAGCCTGCAATGTGTATTGATCAAATCTAGGTAATTAGGCTATCTATCACCTCAGACATTTTTCATTTCTTTGTGTTGGGAACATTCCAGATCTACTCTTTTTGCTATTTTGAAATATATCATAAATTATTCTTAACTGCAGTCACCCTATTGTGCTACTGAACATTAGATCTTATTTCTTCTAACTGTATTTTTGTACATTTTATCTTTTAATAAAATATCTTACTCAAGAAATATTTAAAATTTCATTACATCTTCCAGATTTACTAACATCATGTGCTATTTGAATCTCTCTCTCTTAAGATTTCTTGAATCTGACTTTTCTCCAACCATTGACTTATTTACACCTTTGTCAGAATACCGTGCTTCAATTATTGCACTGATGCTCTATCTGGCCTATTATTTTTTCAGCATTGTCTTAGAGTGTACAGCTTTATATTTGAAGAGGCATTGTGGTGACAAAAGAAAAGCAAAGCCATTATATTATCTAAGAGAATTATTTTCATTTCATTTAAAAATTCATCTCAGTACATTTCTAAATACATTGCCTCGGTTTTCCAAGAAGCTGAGCCAACATGAAGGATGAGGTGCATTGTAGAATGATCAGCCATCTTAAGTTTCCCAGAACTGATGGTTTTCCCAGGATATGGGACTTTCAGAATCAAAAATAGAAAATCCCAGATATATCAGGATGGTTGGTTATCTGAGGAGGTATATATCATGTAATAAATGAGTGCTCTTAGGAGGAAGGAAGTGAGTAAGGGAGAATGTGAAGGCAAGGAGAGAAGCTATACTAAGCAAACATGGTCAATGCCTGATCAATAGAGGATAATTCTCTGGAGAATTAGGCAGCTGTGAGACCTTTGCGGCCAACACTCAAGCAGGTCATGGATGAATGCTTTCTCTATCTCTTTCTTTAATAGCAACATTCTACATTACAAATTTAGTTATGGCTTTGTGTGCAAGGACTGGCACTGCCCACTCTTAAGTATTTTCTTAAATAAAGCCAGCATTTTATTATTCTAATTTGAGAGTATGATAGCACATTTCCTATCTGTATCTTTAAAACTCGGGATCTAGAAAGATTAATATAAAAACCGGTATGTGTCCTTTGACAAAATAAATCTTTGATTTCCAGAATTAACTATGTCTCCTTAACATGTCACTATGAAACCTTTCTGTTTATGGGAGAATCAAAGCCTTTTAATCCTATGAGATAAAGCAGCCAACACACACTACAAGAATAAAGATCTGCTGCAATAAAAGACCAAGTTTATTCCAATGGTTTTTGCCTTTAGCTCATGAATTTGAATTCTCTCCAAATGTTTGGAATATTTGGCTAGTGACTGTGGTTTCTAAAGGAAATTAACTATCTTTTCCAACGACAGTGCACTGCTTGCATTATAGCACTCAGAGTTGTCAGGTGTAAAGTGGAACATTCACATGTTATAGATTTAAGGAATTGGTAATTCAATCCTGGAAAGATTATACAATATAATATGTAGTTGTATAAAGTAAATACTGTTTATAAAATAATGCACCAATTCCTTGATTTATTTGTTGTCTGTTTAAGTGTGAAAATAGAGATAATTCTTGTCAAATTCAGAGGGAGGTGGTAGAAAGAAAGCTGAAAAACAGTGGTCAGTGCTGGGTAGACAGTAATGAGATTTCAAAACCTAATCACATGATATAATAAATATGAAACTGAAAGGCAAGATAAAATAGGGTAATCAGGAGTAAAGTAGCAGCAAGCAAGCAGTTACACAATATGATTTGGTAATCTAAGAGAATATAACCTATAGAAAAACAAGCATCATCTGAGGGTATGAAAATTCAGCAGTAACTCTCATATGGAGTTATTTCCTGTAAAGGAAGTGTCCACTCACTTGTTACCATTTATACAAAATAAAAAGTTTTCTGTGTTTCTTAATAGCCTGTATTTCCCATTTGACCTTTCAAATTTAACTTTCAACCTACTTTATCAGCCTCAACTTGTCTCATGCACCCTATGGTCTAATCATCTTGAATCATACAGTATTTCACAAAAATATCAATACTTCATTCCTCTTTGCTTTTACTCATGCTGTTTTCCTAGCCTGGGGATGTTTCTTCCAATTTTCTCCTATAAAAAATCCATGCCTTTTTTAAGGTTAAGTTCAAAAGCTTCTACTACTATGAGAACTATCCAACCTCCCCGCCCAGAATTAACTACTGTCTCTTCTGCACTGCCAATGCATCCTGTTAATATATCTTATCACATAGCTCGCTTCATTATGTTATCTTAGTGACCTCTTTAGGGGAAGTACCTTGATGTATTCAGTGTAATTCCACATGGGATACTTGGCTGTAATGCCCACTCTAGGAATTCAACAATATCAAGTTACTACCCACTAAGAATGGCATAGTTTGAAGGTCCCTCCAAGGACTAGAGGGAGAAATGGGAAGCCAAAAAATTTAACGCTTCTAATATTAAAAAGTCAGTCCTCCACATCACATGCAGGAACATATTTGAAGCGGGTGCTGGGTAGAGTCACTTAGTTCATTATTTTTCTAGAGTCTCTCTGGAGAGGTTGTTGTAATATCCTTCCAATCATTCTCCTTCTGTGCTTCAAGAGCCAGACTGATTTAGAAGAAAGTGGCAACATTATGTGGGATCATAGGAAGCATAAGTAACAAAAATGGCCAAGGAAATAGTTACAATGACAAGCAAATATGGATACAAATGTAGAAATAGGAAGCACTAATGTTAGTACTAAACAATTTTTAGTAATAAATATTCATTCATTAAATATTTATTGAGTATACACTACGTGACAGGAAGTGTTCAAGGAAATGAAATGATAGCAGTGAACAAATATAGAAGTAAAAATGGGCATTAAAATTATATTCTATTGGGGATGGGGCAAATATTAGACAAATAAATATATGAAGAGATTGCTGTCAGGTGGTAATATGTATTATGAGCCTGAAACAAAACAAAATAAAAATTAGAATAATGAGGAAAGAGAGTGCTTGCACAGGAATTGAAGTTTTGGAATATGCTACTTTATTTAGGGTGATCAAGGATAGTCTTACTGAGCAGCTGAGTTTTGAAGCAAAGACCTGGAGGAAAACGAAAATCTGGAGAAGAGCATCTAAAAAGAGAGAGAAGCAAGCACTAGAACCCTGAGGTAGGAGAATTCTTAACATATTTGAGTAACTTTATGAAGTCCAGTGAAAGCTGGGGCACAGTAGTAATAGATGAAGTTAGCAAAGTATTTGAGAGACAGAAAGCATGGACTCTTGTAATCCATTTAAAGACGTTGCCTATATTCTTTGAGTGAAAGACATGGGGAACCATTAAATGATGGTGAATAGGAGAAGGTTATTATTTATGTCTTTAAAGATTTTGCTCTTTTCTTTCTTGTTAATAGACTGTTATAGGACAAGGGTGAACGCACTGAGGCCATTTCAAAAGCTCATTGAAGAGGAAAGAGCCAGGGTAAGTGGTGGAGTATTAGTGGGAAGAGGTAATTTTAGGATATATTTTGAAGGTAGAACCAACAGGATATACTCATATTGAATGTGGATATAAGAAAAGGGGAGGAATGAAGAATGAATCAGAGGTTGCTGGATTGAAATCCAAGTTTGTTCAGGACATATTACATTTAACATGCTTATATCTAAATAATGATGTTGAATAGGCAAGTGACTAATAAGAGCTAGAAGCTCATGTGAGATGTCTGGGCCAGAAATGTAAATTTATAAATTATGATTTTAGATATTGTTTAATTCCATAATACTTAATGGGATCATCCAGGAAGAAAAGATATCTGAATTTGTGCTCCACATATAGAAAATATGGAGAAGAGAAGGATCTAGCAAAACCAATACAAGAGTCCATAATGGACTCTTGTTACATGTATAAGCACTGAGAAGGAGACCCTCATAGAAGAATAATCAAGAGAGAATAGTGTCGCGGAAGTCACATGAAAGCAGTGTCACAAGTTGCTTCTGGGGTTCATAAGATGAAAGCTAAGTGTTTACAGGGACACGAAAATATGTTAGCATATTTGCAACCTTCAATTTGCAGCCTTCACAGAGATCTTTCAATAGATTGATAGAGCTGAATGCCTGATTTGAGTGAAGGAATGGAAAGACTGAAATCGATGATACTAGATATAAGCAATTATTTTCTAAAAACCTACTAAAGATGACAACGACAAAAGCAACAGGTAACCAAATGACAGTAATCAGTTTAACTTTTAATTTAATTTTAATGTGTCATCAGGTGGTACTAATGGGAAATCCACAGCCAAAAAGAAATTATATTTATTGCTGATATTCTGGATATTCCCAAAGTTGGCATGTCAAGAAAAAATAACTATGATATTTGTATTCCTTGTTAGCGATCATGGTGACTTATTTAGATTAAGTATTTCATAAATATATATTGATTTGCTGTGTGGCTAATGGATAGATAAGCAAATGGACAAAAGGTGAATCTTATGCATATGGTCATATGCAGTTAATTTCTCTACTGCCACACAAAACTTTAAAGTTTTCTTGAGAACTAGAGAAATTATATTAGTTAAATAAATGGCATGTTGGGCTTTAGGAAAAAAGAGAAAACACTTTTGAAGAACAAGTCTTTCAGTGGCTTTGGATCAACTCAGTTCTCTCCTTTTGTTTTTCCTTAGCGTTCTCAAGAATAAGCATAAATGTGCTGGGAATGCACCATCATGAGACAGAGAGAAATTGGCTAAAACAACCTGAGTTTCATGGCTGTACCTCCTAGAGAATATAATATCATGAATTTGGGACAAACTTCCCAGGATAGCCCAGGCTTCATTATTCCTTCCCCTAGAAGCAAGAAATCCTTGAAAGCTTTGCCCAGTAATTCACATTGTGCCTGAGGCCTGACACACAGGGCAGGTTGCCTTTTGGGGTCCCTCAGCACAATCAAGCCTCCATTTGCCCAGGGCAGCTTTCTTGACCTCTGAGGTCTGGCTCACCATAGATCCTAGGCTTCTTTTGTCCTTTGCTGTCTTTATGTAAGTAATAAATCCACTTCGTATAACTTTTCATGGGAGTGTTTTCTGCCTCACTGGACTCAGGCATTGGTAACATTGCATCCTGGAATTCAGTGAGCAGAAGTGTTTGGACTCCTATTCCTGGTGGTTGGCATGGTGATGATCTCTTGATGTCCTCTATGCAGTGGAGGGATTGGTTCTTAGTAAACCTACTTCAGAATTTTTTCTTCAAATAGTTAAAAAAAGAACAATGTACAACTCCGATTACTGAAGAGATTTACAGGATCTTGCAAAATGATAAATTTAGGAAAATAAGTATCAGAACTCTCCATCTTGGCATAATCATTTTATCCTTTGCCATCATTCTGTAGTTGTTAAAAATTTTATCTCTGCTTTCTTACTAACTATGGAGTTATGTGCCCTTCTTTTCTGTGTTTCATTCATATACATTTTTTAAATTTTTGTTAGTACTTGAAGATAATAAGTCGTATTCTTGCTGTGACCTACCACTAGTATTTGGAAAACATCCTTGCTTTGCTTGGCATCAGAAACTTGTTATGGGATGTTTGCCACCACTCCACATGAGTTTCCAACTCAGCCTGCTCCAGCAGGTGCCTGCTTAGAGGTGCCCACTCTTGTAGAGCCCTTCCTCACCCTGCTCACACTTTGAAAACTCATGCTGAGTCACTGGTCACTCTCCCAGCCTCAGCCTAGACACACAGCCTCATGCCATACATGATTTAACCTAATATCTTTGCTTTGAAATTTTCAGGAAGCAAAGCAAAATGACCAGAAAAATGGAGCACAAGAAGAGAGAAAAGCAAGAAGAGTCAGAAGGAATGACAAATTGGAGGAATAAGGCCCCTGAAGTGTTCTCATGCTTAATTCTTACATAGTGCTTGTTTTTCCATCCTCTTACTTTCAATAGATCTGTGTTTTTATATATAAAGTTTGTATTTTTAAGAAAGTATTGGGTCTAACTATCATGTTGAATCTGCCAAGCTTTGTCTTTTTGCATTATTATATTAATGATGATGATAAAATATTATCTTTAGTTTTCAGTTTATTTAGAGTTAAAATTGAACGACTTTATGTAAAATGTTACAACTTTGAAACAATACCATTTTATTTGCATTCATGTTTCCTTCTGTTGTTATCCCACATATTATATCTACATTCATAATAAATTTTATATTATTGTACAAAAAGTTGTGCTTTGAACAAAATTAAAAACTATGTAATATTTATTCCCATATTGATCATTTTTCATGTTTATCCTTGTTTTCTGTAGATATAATTTTTTTCTGATATCATTTATCTTTATCCAGAATGACTTTCTTTGGCATTTTTGAAGTTCAAGTTTGCTGACAACAAATTCTTTTTTTTATAATATTAAAATTTTAAACTTTATTTTTGAAATATATTTTGTTATGTACAATTTTGAGTTCACAAAAATCTTTCAAAAATTCAAAACTTAATGCTATTCCATTGTCTTCTGGTCTCAATTTTTAATTAAAAAAATTTTAGAGACAAGGTCTCACTCTGTCATCCATGCTGTACTCTAATGGCAAAATCATAGCCCACTGCAACCTCAAACTCGTGGGTCCAAGCAATTCTTTTGCTCCAGCCTCCCAAGTAGCTAAGACTAAGGCAAACTACCGTGCCTAGCTAATTTTTAATTTTTTTTTCATAGAGACAAGATCTCACTATGTTGCCTAGACTGGTTTTGGAACTTTTGGCCTCAAGTGACCCTCCTGCATTGGCCTTCCCATTGGGATTACAAGGGTGAGCCATGGTGCCCAGCCCTTCATTATTTTTAGCAAGAATTTAGCTATAGGCATATAGTTATTTCTCTTTATGTGATGTGTCATTTTCTCTGGCAGCTTTCAAGATTTTCATTTTATCTTTGGTTATCAGTAGTATGACTGTTGTATTTAGGTGTAATTATCTATTATTTGTATTCTGGGATCTGTATTTTTATAATTTTCCTCACATATCAGAAGTGTTTGTCATTGCTTATTAAGGAATGGCTTTTGTCCTACTCTAGTTCTCATTTCTTTTTGGGATGTCAATCACATAAATGTTAGACTGCTGCAGATTGTTTCATAAATCACCGGGCTTGCGTTTTTTTCTATCATTTTTTTCTCTGTGTTCTTCAGACTGAGAAATCTGATTGATTGGCAGGTGCTGAACTCTCTACTGCCACTCTTTCAGCCTTCCACCTGTTGCATACCAGTGGATCCCTTGGAAATGCTAAAAGAAGAGAAAAACAAAGATTTGAGTGAAGTTTATATGTAGACTTAGGACTCACTGTCTATATTTGGATTATCTGCTGTTCCTCTAAGCCTTGTAACTTCAAATATCTTTATTCTCTAACTATTCAAGCCAAAAAGATTTTGTTTAAATCTTAGCTATCTTATATTTAGTAAACTGGAATTTGCTCTCATTGAAAATATGGATCTCTTTTCATTCTCTTCTTTCAAGGATCTAGTACCTTTAATTTCTGATCTCTTTTATTTTCTTTTCGTTGTCAATTTTTATTGTATATTAAGCTCATCATGGTTCATATTTTATCTATAAGAGAGTTTGTTTAATAAAATTTACGATGCTATTATTGGAAGCAGGATCTCCTTTGTTTTGTTATTTTTAAAAATTCAATATGGGCTATACACATTTATTTGTATGTATGCTATATTTACCAAGAATAACATTAAAATTTTTCACAACAAAATTCATCATATTTACTAACCAAACAATTTTATTATACCTTAAAAAATCTACAAATATTCATTATCTACTTGTTTTTAGAAAATGAGAACTAGAAATCACAAGGAAAGTTTTCAATGTTAATGAACTAGCTATGAAGAATTGATAGTATATATTATATTTAATGAAGAAAGTTCAACTGTGTTCCCTTAATTTGGGTGAAAGAAAAAAATAAAAGACAATATTTTTACTTTTAGTATGTAACATTATTGTGGATATTATGTCAAAATAACATAACAATAAAAGATATCTAAAAATTGGAGACTAAGAAATATGACTATTTAAGTTAGATGAAATAATTGCTAATACAGAATACCAAAGAGAATGAAACATAATCTATTTAAACTAATAGTGGATTTAGGAAATTTTGCTGGAGAGATCCACTTGCAAAATATATAGCAATTTTTTCTATATCATAAATGCACAGCTAGAAAATAAAATAAAATGTGAAACAAGGTACCATTTAAAAAGGCAGCAAAATATCAATTCTTATAATCTATATAAAAACATTTAAAGAAGATAAGCCTAAATTGGGAGATAAATAATGGCATACATTGGGCAATAGATTTTAATATAATTTTAGTGCAATCCCAATCTGAATTCCTTCAATTTATTTTGTAAAATAAAGTAAATAGGTTCTAAAATTTTGGTGGAACTGGATTCCCACTGGTAACTAAGTTGAGGTCTAGGAATAAAGAAGTGAGGGGGAAAATTACCCAATCAAATACTAATGTAGACTGGTTTTGAAAACAGCATTAAAATAGATTTATATGATTTGAAACATAGATCAACAAAAGAGAATGCAGAGATTAGCAAAACATTTTATTATAAATAGTAAGTTTGGTACAATAATTCCAGGGGAAGCAATGTTTACTATATGTTGCATTTAATATTAGTTAGTTCCCTATATCCTTGTACAAACAGCTCATTAAAATATATAAAGCTATAATTTTACTTTGCACCATAAAATTGAATAGCATTTTCAGAGGAGATTAAATGTCTAAATTAGATATTTGAAATTATAAGACTAAAAGAAGAAGGTGTAGGAGGAGAAAATATCTATGATCTAGAATTTGCAACAGAATCCCAAAAAATTTCAAAAGCATATAAAAGAAAATAAAACCATAGTTTGATTACCTTGAAATTAAGTATTTTTTTTTGTTAACAAAGATTAAAAATGTCAATTAAATGACAAGTGATATGCTTTAGAAAAAACCTTTCGGTAACTAACACCATTAAGTAAAACTGTTTTAACAGCTTTATCATGACTTTTACTTTTTAGAAGTATCATTATTTTATGTAACATCAAAATTTTTAAAATATATATTAAATGAATTATGGTACAACATTTTTACTGTCCTTTACAATGTTTAATTTATAAATATTGAAATCAATCATTTAATATTACTTAGATATGAAAGTGATATATATATGAACATCTATGCCACATTTATATATATAAGATACACATAAATTTCAGAGATGTCTTAATTTGTAAATAAATTTATTTTATATAGGACATACGGTGGTATCTAGAATATGGAGATATATATATATATGTACATATGGAGATATATCTACATATAATTTATATATGGAGATATATACATACGAGATACATAAATCTCAACTCACATTCATCCAGAACTTTGTATGGGAATATTCTTTCCAACATATACTAACAAAGAGATGAAAGCAACCTATGTGTTCATCATTAGGAAAATGGACAAATAAAATATGGCACGTACACACTATTGACCCCTCTTAACACCAATAACTAGTTGGTGTACAGCAATGCAGACAGAATTTAATACAGTGTTAGTTAAAATGAGAGTGAATGAGTTAATAGAAAATATATGAATCAAAAGGCATATACATATGAAATAAACCATGTGTTTTACAAAGATACATACATATCTGAGAACATATAACAAATTAAATTTTTGAGGAACAAGTAAAGTGGAAAATAAAAACAAAACCTACTTAAGTATTGTATGAACAAAGGTTGAAAGTATCACATGAAATGAGGAGCATGGCTATTCTAGCCTGTGCTTCAATTATTCCTAAAAACAGAACTGTTTTTCTCCTAATATTTCTTCACTCTCTTATCACCTCTGTAAATATTTTTTCCCCTTGGGGGTGCAAATAATTGACAGGATAGTTTCCTTAATTTGGAAATGTTATTATTTGTTATACACGTGTCTTGACTAATCCAAACAACTGAGCTTTCTGACTAAAATTTTCACTTGCCTCATTTTGTATGGGTACCATTAGATTTAAAAAATGTAATTTGCTTTCTCTAGCGAATTACACAATTAAAATCTAATTTTTATTGTCCTCAGATTTTTAAAGCGTTTCATGGGTAATGATATGACTCATTCCCTAAAGAGACTATCATAAGGAATATGGATATCATAAATGTGTGAAAGTTGTTTTAGATTTAGCATGTGTACCATGCCACAAAACTAAGGTATTATCTTTAGTATTAGGTAGTTGTATTTGACATAATTGAATTGTCGAGAGAATTAACACATAAAAGTAGAACAAATCACACTGAAAAAATTTAAATAGGAAAATATTTCAAATACTTTTAGAAAAAGTGGATACTAGGTAAGCCAATGGGAAAATATTAGATAAAATATATAGTAAAGCTGTAATTATTTGTTTTAGGAATGCAGAGTGTATCTAATTTGAAAATTGAGTAGGGTAGACAGTAACAGTTACATATTTTAAAAAATATTTCACCATGTTCCCATATTCTCTTCCTCTAAGGGTTTTGTTTTCTTTTTGGAGATGTTTCATGGGTATACCCACATGTTTGAAAACATATGCATTTTAGCATATGACAAAGTGTTTAAAATATATGACTGATTACTTGATATTTTATTTAATACAAAGTAATTCTTTGTAAAATAAAACAAAATAAAAAAATTTGACAGGCCATGGAAATACTTTACCTGTTACTGAAAACAGATACAATATGACCATCAGGTATTGGTAAACTGGTATAGTATCTAGTCACAAAGACAATCATAAGCTACTGAATCTGCCAGACCACTTTCTATATTTAGGTCAGTCATACAGAAGCTCATTAGGTGCTGAGCTACTCAACTTTCAACTTTTACTCTAAGGGTTATAATCCATACAATTTATTTGAAAAGCTAATGTTCTGTTGGAACAAAAACTCTTGAAATTCAAGCAATCCATTTAGGAACCACTTTCCTGTCATGCCCCAGGAAGTATAAATCTATCCCCTCTGCAGTATAAAGAGCTTTCCATGCATACTAAAAATCTTTGGTATTAAGACTTACTATTAAGCTGAAATTAAATATTTTTAACTAGAAATTTATTTCCAAGTTCATTTTTATAACCTCTCCATATTACAAAGTAGTAGATGGGCAAGGACTTCATGGCTAAAACACCAAAAGCGATGGCAACAAAAGCCAAAATAGACAAATGGGATCTAATTAAACTTAAGAGCTTCTGCACAGCAAAAGAAACTATCAATAGAGTGAACTGGCAATCAAGAGAATGGGAAAAAATTTTTGCTATCCACCCATCTGACAAAGGGCTATTATCCAGAATCTATGGAGAACTTAAACAAATTTACAAGAAAAAAAACAACTCCATCAAAAAGTGGGCAAAGGATATGAACAGACACATTTCAAAAGAAGACATTTATGCAGCCAACATACATATGAAAAAAAAGCTCATCATCACTGGTCATTAAAGAAATGCAAATCAAAACTACATTGAGATACCACCTCACACCAGTTAGAATAGTAATCATCAAAAAATCAAGAGACAACAGATGCTAGAGAGGATATGGAGAAATATGAGCTCTTTTACACTGATGGTGGGAGTGTAAATTAATTCAACTATTGTGAAAGACAGTGTGGTGATTCTTCAAGGATCTAGAAATAGAAATACCATTTGACACAGCAATCCCATTACTGGATATACACACAGAGGATTATACATCATTCTATTATAAAGACACATGCACATGTATGTTCATTGCAGCATTGTTCACAATAGCAAAGACTTAGAACCAACCCAAATGCCCATCAATGATAGACCGGATGAAGAAAATGTGGCACATATACACCACAGAATACTATGCAGCCATAAAAAAGGATGAGTTTATATACTTTGCAGGGAATGGATGAAACTGGAAACCATCATTCTCAGTAAACTCACACAAGAACAGAAAACCAAACACCACATGTCCTCACTTATAAGTGGGTGTTGAACAATGAAAACAGACAGACACAGGGAGGGGAATGTCACACATGAGGGCCAGCAGGTGGAGGGGCTGGGGAGGAATAGCTGGGGCAGGGGAGATTTGGGAGGGATAGCATTAGGAGAAATACCTAATGTAGATGATGGAGTGATGGATGCAAGGATGCAACAAATCACCACCATGGCACTTGTATAGCAAACCTGCACGATCTGCACATGTACCCCAGAACTTAAAGTATAATAATAAAAAAAGAAGATAGAAAGTTGTTCCCTATAATAAAGTTTGATAATGAAATGTAGATATCTGAAACTAATATTATGTCTAATATATACATGTGTGTATATTACATATATAATATGCATTTACATATATGATAAAAACTGCATTTAGCATGATGATAGTATTAGGGTTTATAGAAGACATGAAATACTATAGGAGGAATAATAAATTATCATTATAGTATGATATACAACTGTTTACTGAACGTACAATGTATTTTCAAAAGTTTTTAAGTATCTACTTTATTTAACATTATTGACATACTACTTCTCTTCTAAGATGGACATTCTCTCTTAGTTGCTTTTGGTGGTTCCATAATTTTGTAAATATCATCTGTGTCTCAAGAATTTTAAAAGAAAACAAATAAAAGAAATATGTCAAATTGGCCATAAATTTATAACCCAAAATAACAATGTCCCTAAAAAGACATAAGTTATGAATCTTTTAAAATTTAAAGAAAAAACTGATGTAATTTTTTTCAAATAGTTTTAATAAGAAATAATTCCTCTTGAATAACTTGGATATACTCATCATCAGAAAAGTGTTTCATCTTAATGAAATTTGATTATATGGTGGAGAACATTTCTTTTGACATTTAAGCTTCTGGTAACATGAAAAATGTGGGCCAGTAAGTGATTCCAACCCAGCGCCTTGAAAACTCACTGCATCATTTGCTAAATGTATGCATCCAGAGAAGAGACACAAGTGTGGAATAGCTCATGAATTCTCAATCCTGTGCAAACCTCTACAAAAGTCCTTGAAGCAGTCATATAGAATCTGCCATATGCTGATAACTGCATTCAGAGAGCTCACTCATCACAAGAAAGGATGATGAATAGTTACGCTGAGTCAGTGGTTACAAGTTGCCAATAAACTTGAAAATTGAGGTCATTTGTTAGACTTTATAGTACAAAGCTCTGCCTTGAAACTCAAAATATTTTGTTGATAAAGTAGAATTGAATTGAATTGAAAGTTGTTATAAAAAAACTGCTCCTGGAGCTTCATTCTTCCCAGTAATATACAGAGACCAAGGAGAGGAAGCAAGGGTAAAACCAGTCCTTTATGGCTATGTAACATATATTATGTCAACAATGTGATCTCAAATTTCAGAAATAAACAAGATACCCATAACACAAACTGTTACCTCTTTTTTGGAGTTTATTCAGAGATATGAAAGCCACAATTTTGAATCTCAACGTTATTTTATTTATATTGCCATGTTCTAAATCACATTAATCTGATTAAATTCAGCAAGTATATATTGAACAACCATATACTGAAAGTCTGTGCTAGAGATTACAGAGTAAAGGATGTGATTTTTTGCCCTTAACAAAGAAAGATGTGTACTTCTTCCCATCTCTAGGTACTGATTCAAAACATTACTGATATTTAGTTCCTATTCCTCCCCGCTCACTATATTATATAATTATAATATAAAATACTTCAGAAATCCTTTGGTATTCACTTCTGTTTTCTGTTTCTAAAACAGGACCTGATTATAAAATAGGTATGCTTTACCCCTAAGATGATTGATTCAAAATAACCATTTGCTATTGTTTTGGTGATTATATTTACTGGTGGGAATACTTGGGAACATGGAATGCTATGACTCTGTATAATACAAGTTGATCACTTCACTAAGCTCCAACTGTGTAGTTATGTTTTTGTTAAAGGAGTAATGACTCATGAATGGCTTCCTTCCTCTTCCCCTAATCTTTCAAAAATTATCTTCTTTTTTTATTTACAGGCCTTTCTTTATTTCATATTTACTTACCTTTCTTTTAAAAAAAATGTTCACACTGAGTTATTTTCTCTCATAATCTAACTGGCTTCAAAAATTCAACAGCTACTTCTAGGTAAGTGAATTTCATAACACAAATTTTAAACTTGCAGTGTGATCTTTAGTCTTACTTGGAAAAATTATTGTTACTGATGGGTATCTTTGCTTGGATTTTAAAATTACATCAATCATTCAGTGTGTTAACTGAATTTGTAATTTCCTCTTTCTGGTTGTATTACTCAAATGAGCTTTATAAACTAATTTTTTATTGGTATGCTTATTTAACAAATTTGAAAATAGAACAAGTTTCAGAACTATAAAGTATATTGCAAACACAATACTATTCAATACCATATCTTACTATCTCTCCCAAATTCTTTCTTTCTACTATATCACATGTGGTAGTGATTTTATTTAAGGGCACAGATTTTGTGATAAGACAGACATGGATTCCTATACCCATATTTTTTTTAACATATTAAAGCCAAGCCTACTAAATCTAAATACCTACAATATGCCTATGTCTATACCTTCTTGAGTGTTCTTCTGCATTTCCTTTTTCTATATTTTACTACTCATCATTAGCATCAATCCAAAATGAGCCATGCTAATGTCCAAAGTCATATCACTGCTAAAAAGGTCTTTAATGCTTCTTTTCCTCATGGAGAAAATAAGTCCTAAATCTCACAGTCTTTGCTTGGTGCTCAAGGTTCTCTGTTATCCAATTTTGTATCAGTTTTTCAACTTAGTTTTTCACCATATAGATACCATGTTACAGAAAAGATCTTCAAAAAACTTGTCATTTTTTTTCAAAATATATAACATTCCTACTACTGGGATATTATCTATATAGCTTGCTCTTAAATTCAGTCTCCCAATTTGATTGGGCTTGAATTCTAGTTTCAACATTTATTAGTTATTTGATCTTCAGGATTAACCACTCTAAAAATGGTAAGAATGCTAATATTAATAACAATACTAGCTAAAACTTATTACATATACACTACACACTAGAAAATGTTCTAAGCACTTTGTGCATTATCATGTTTAATAATCATAATGACTGTATATGATGATAGTATATTATTGTTATTCTCATATATAAATTTTAAAAACTGAGGTATTGTAATAAGTAAAGCATGTCCAAAATTACTCAGCTATGAAATAGAAAAGGAATCAGAGTTACTTGAGCCATTAACTACTAATATGTATTTCATCATGCATAGATTAAATTGAATTAATAATGCAATTGATCTCACATCATCATTATAAGAACATAGAAGCTTGGAGTATACTACATGCTCAATAAACATGGCTTTTATTGTTTTCCAGCTCTTCCACTCTTGGGCAAATTATTTAACTATTCTTGTCTTACTTTTCTCATCTATAAAGTAGGAAAAGTTATAATACCTATATTTTCGGGTTGTTGTTAAGATTTAATTATTTAATACCTATGAAGACTGCCTAAAATGTGACCTGGATGTACTGAGTCAGATTTTCTAAAACCGGAGTAAGCAAGTGATTTAATGAAGAAATGCACTCAATGGAAACCTATAAAGAAGTGAGGGAAGCAAATCAGAGCAGGAATAGTAGCTAACCAAAGAAATAGTCTTAGATAGATTCAAGCTTTAGTCTGATTTCAAGAAAAACAAGGAAGTATGAGTTGCACTACAGGGTAAGTACTACAAGTACTACTTTAAGGCAACAGAACCAGCCATTTTGCCCAATATTTACACATATTATCCTGTTTTATAGTTACTTTTAAACTGTTAACTCCTTAAAGACCAGGTTGCTGCATGATTTATTCCGGTAATATACACAGTTTTTTCAAAAATTGTATTTTCATTACAAAATTTTTAAAAGATTGAACAATTCTCAGGTATTAGTTATAAATGGCTGATGTTTAGTTGGTACTCAGTTGGCTGAATTAATTAGATAAATAAATGTATCAATAAGAAACTAAAATAGATATCATTAAATAAAGCTTCTAGAATTATGAGATGTGACTTTGAAATATTCCAATAAATATGTTATCAGTTCTTTCCCCTTTTGTATACTCATTCATATGTAAAAATGCATATTTTTATTTTTTTACAGACAGGATCTCACTCTGTCTCAGGCTAGACTGCAGTAGCTCGATCACTGCTCACTGCAGCATCAAACTCCTGGGCACAGGCGATCTCCCTGCCTCAGCCTGCTGAGTAGCTAGGAATACAGGCCCCTCCCACCACATCTGGCTAATTGTTAAACAATTTTTTTTGTAGCAACGGGGGTCTCACTATGTTGCCCAGGTTGGTCTGGAATTCCTGGCCTCAAGAGATTCTGATTACAGTTGTAAGCCACTGCATCTATCCTAGAAAGTCATATTTAAATAAAAATGAACTTTATCTGTAAATCCTGATGCCACAACTATGCAGATTAATATATTTCTCTTTGGCAAGTGTTATTTTATTTCTACCTTCATAAGATATATGTTCTTTGTATGATGATTTTTGTGCTACTAATTTATATTTTAATAGTGTCATGTCAAGCACAAATTATTGACTATGTCTTCTTAAATTTTAATAAAATATAATGGTTTATAATATTTAAATTATTATACACACATCTTTGCTTAGCTTCTACATGTTAGAAATTAGTTTCCTAATTATGATATTAAAGCAAAATGATAAACATCTGTTTGAGATTGTTACGAGACATTTGATTTTATCTCCCATGCAACTTTTTTCTTCCTTTTAAGTTGGAAACCTTCACCCTTATAATGAATAGGATAGATTAAGCACTATATTCACTGTTTTATTTATAATTGTGCATTTATAATACAACTTTTATTAATGGAATTTCTCTAGTTGTTAGCTTACCCTATGAAGTACTGATTTCTTTGTCTAGCAAAACAATATTAATATATGTAAAATTGCCTGTAATTGTAAAAACAAGACATATCTAACTTCCTTTTAATCATCACAGTCTCCCAAACAGGCCATACTATTGTAAAAGGGTTTTGACATTGATAAAAACAATGTAGTACATTTATTTGTATTCCATGCATTAACAAGGCTTTTTCATACACATTTTAGTATTGTTTTATTAGTGTATTCTAACCAAGGAATAGTTAAAAACAAGTGACATCAATTGATCCTTCCTCAATATATAAAAATGTGTCAAGTATTTTAAAGCACTTTGCTAATATGCTGAAAAGAGATAAAAATAACTAAATGATAAAACATATTTATTATGAAGTCTTTTGAAATAAATTTCTCTACCCAACCATATTTTTAAAGTCTTTAATCTTTTTAAAGGAATTAAAACAAATATCAATTATTTTTGCTCCAGATATTATTTTTTACAGGCAAGTTAAGAATATTCTGCTAACTTTGGCACTGCATTAATTTTCCATTTTTGGTTTAATGATTCATAATATAATGTGATTAATTCTTAATGCATTGATGCAAATTTATGTTCTTGCATCCATTTTTAATTAACTGGGCATGCTATATGGTAACATTTCCTTTGGGCTTTAAAACAGAACTGAGAAAAATGTATTCAAAGATAGGCATTTCCCATGCAGTGTTGTTTGAGTGACTTACTGAATTACTGCCGTTCATTTATTCTCATTTATTTCGCATCTATGCTTATCAGACTATCATAGGCATTGGGCAAATATGCAAGAAAAAAGATACGGCCAGTGATCTTTGTGAACTTACACCCTAGAGGTTTTCTGGTATTTTAACATGTTGTTAAATAAACTATTGAAAGTTAGAGAAAATATGTATTTTTCAATGTTTCAGTCTTGCATATTGCAAGTTTAATGTTTTAAAAACTTATATTTCATTATAACCAATTTTTATCAGTATATTTATTAATTTACTCAAATAACCATGTATTGTACATCATCAATCATACATTGAGTAAAATAATACACACAAGATATCCTAGTTTGAAGAAATTAAATAATAATAAAATTCTTCTGTTACAGGAGTTTATCGTCTAGTAAACAATACTATCATTCTATATAACTGGTATTTATTGTTGGACAAGGATAAAAATCATATTTTATAAGCAATCATATTTTATAAGCAATACCAGATAAAAAATTATATGTATTAGGATATATACTGAGGGTTAGAGAAACAAAGAGTCATAGCAACAATGAAAGCAACAGTGACATTTATGGCAATAATAATTGCTGAGAATTATTGAATGTATATACTCTGCTAGGCAATAAGTTAAGCACTTTATATACATTATTTATTTTAAATATTTTACCTTTTAGTGTGCACCTGTATTTGGCTTGATAATATATTGATGAGAAATTTTGCATTTATATTAAAATGGGATAAAGTCAGTAATTTTCTTGTGTTGTCTTTGTCTGGTTTTGGTATCAGGATAATACTGGACTCAGACAATGAAGCAGATTGTTCTCCTGTTTTTTTGGGAAGAGTTTAAGAAGTACTACTATTGATTCTTTAGATGTTCAGTGGAATTCATCAGTGAAGCCACTGATTTTCTTAATCAGGAGATTTTCTTATTACTGATTCAATCTTTAATTACAAAAATTTTATGGAGATTTTCTATTTTTTTTAGTCAATTTTGGTAATTTTGTGTTTTAGGAACTTTGTCAATTCAGTCTAAGTTATCTAATTTTTGGTGTACAATTGTTTATGGAATTCTGTTACACTTTTTTTTTAGTTTTTTTCATTTCTGATTTTAGTTAATGCGTCTTTTCTCTGTTTTTCTTCGTTAGTCTAGCTCATAAGTTCTCAGTTTTGCTGATCTTTTTAAGGGTTCAAATTTGTTTTTGGTAACACTCTATTAAATTTTCCTTTCTAGATTTCATTCTTATTCTAATCTTTATTCTTTCTTCCTTCTGATAGCCTTTGGTTTATCTTAATTTTATTTTTCTATTTCCTTAGGGTATATAGCTAGGTTATTATTTTGAGATGATTCTTATTTCTGATGTAGGCATTTTTAGCTATAAATTACCCCCAGAAATCTATGTTCACTGTATCTCACAGGTTTTTGTATATTGTGTTTTCCTTTTTATATATTTCAATGTATTTTCAATTACCCTTTTGATTTTTTCTTTGACTCATATTTAAGAAACTGTGTTTTAAATTATATGTATTTCCTTTTGTTTGGACGTGTATTCTTGCCCAAATTTCATATTAAAATGTAATCCCCAGTGTTAGAAGTCGGGCATGATGAGAGGTGTTTGGATCATGGGGGTGGATATTTCATGAATGGTTTAGCACCATCCTCCTTGATAGTGTCCTCATGATAGTGAGTAAGGTCTTGTGAAATCTGATGGTTTAACAGTGTGTAGCACCTCCCCCATCATCCTCTTGCTATTGCTTTTGCCATGTGACATGCCTGCTCCTCCTTCACTTTCCATCATGATTGTGAGCTTCCTAATGTCTCTCAGGAAGCCAAGCAGATGTCAGTGCCGTGCTGTAAAGCATGCAGGACCATGATCTAATTAAACTTCTTTTCTTATAAACTACTCAGTCTCAATTACTTCTTTATAGTGATGCAAGAACAAACTAACACACAAAATTGATACTCGGAGTGGGGTATTGCTATAAGGATAGCTAAAAAATGTGAAAGTAGCTTTGGAATTAGGTAACGAGCGGACTTTGAAAGAGCGTGGAGGGATCAGAATACAGGAAGGTGAGGAAAAGTTTGCAACATTTTAGAGACTAGTTAGTATTGCTTTCTCTAATTCTGTGGAAAATGACCTTGGTAATTTGATAGGAGTTGCATTCAATCTGTAAATGGCTTTGGGCAGATTAGACATTTTAATAATATTGGTTCTTCCTATCCATGAGCATGTGATATTTGTTCATTTGTTTGTGTCATCTACAATATCATTCATAAGTTTTTGTGGTTCTTTTTGTAGAGATTTTTTACCTCCTTGGTTAAATATATTCCTAGATATGTTTTCTTTTGTAGCTGTTATTTGTCAAATTGAGCTCTCAGTTTGGTTCTCAGCTTGAACATTATTGATGTATAGAAATGCTACTGAGTTTTGTACGATGATTTTGTATCCTGAGACTTTACTAAAATTGCTTATCAGGTCTAGGAATCTTTCGGGTTTTCTAGGTATACAATCATGTCACCAGCAAAGAAAAATAATTTGACTTTTTCTTTTTCCAATTTAGATGCATTTTATTTCTTTCTATTGCCAGATTGCTCTGGCTAGGACTTCCAGTACTTTGTTGAATAGGAGTGGTACAGTGGGCATCCTTATCTTCTTCCAGCATTTAGAGAAAATGCTTTCTACTGTTCTGCATTCAGTATGAATTTGACTGTGGGTTTGACATACATGGCTCTTATTATTTTAAGGTATGTTCCATCTGTGTTTAGTTTGATGAGGGTTTTTATAATGAAGGAATGTTGGATTTTTTCAAAATCCAAAATTTTACGATGTCTATTAATATGATTATATGGTTTGTGCTCTTAGTTATGTTTTTGTGTGGATCAGATGATTGAATTTCATATGTTGAACCATCCTTGAATCTGGAATGAAGCTCACTGAATAACGGTAACTTATCTTTTTGATGCGCTGTTAGGTTAGATTTTCTAGTATTTTGTTGAGAATTTTTGCATCTGTGTTCTTCAGGAATATTGGCCTGTAGTTTTTTGTTGTGTCCTCACCTGATTTTGGTATCTGGGTGATACTGGACTTGTAGGATGAGTTAGGGAGGAGTATTTCCTCCTCAGTTTTTTGGAGTAGTTTCAGGAAGATTTGTATCTCTTTGTATGTCTGCTAAATTTCAATTGTGAATCCATCGAGTTATGGATTTTTGTTCTTTTATTCTTTGGAGATTTGTTATTACTGACTAGATTTCATTACTCATTATTAGTCTGCTTAGGGTTCTATTTCTTACTAGTTCAATCTTGAGAGGTTGTATGTTTCCAGGAATTTATTCATTTCCTCTAGGTTTTCTATCTTGTCTGGATAAGGTGTTCCTATCATTATCTGATAACATTTTTTCTCTGTTATCACTTTTGATGTCACTTTTATCATTTCTGATTGTGAAGTGGCATTGTCGTCTGTGGTAATACCCAAGGTTTGTTGTCCCACGGTCATGGAAAACTAGAATGTGAACACACCAGAGTGAGGTTAAGAGTAGAAGCTTAATAGGCGAAAGAAAGAGAAGCGCTCTCTGCTCAGAGAGAGGTCCCTGAGAAAACTAGGTTGTCAGTTCCCTGGTGAAATGCAGGGGTTTTATAGATGAGCATGAGGAGGTGGTGTCTGATTTACATAGGACACGAAAGATTGGTCAGACCAAGTGTGCCATTTACATAGTTCTTGAAGAAGCTGGACACCCCACCATAATTTTTTATTATGAAGATGGGTTCTGCATGTCGCATGCCTCTTTACTGTACACATATGATGAAGAAAAGGGAAGATGGAGCCTCCATGTTGATCATACCTGGCTTCCAGGTAGCCCTTTTCTATTGGCACAGCTGCTAGAATTCGGCGGTGCAAGCTTCTAGCTTGCTTACCTATGTCTGCAACTTGATTTTCAGGCTGCTCATTAGAAAAGAAATAATTTTGGGGCTGCTTTTTATTAAAAGGGAAATTCCACTGAGGACTCCCTTACCCTCATTATCTGCCTAAATAATTTTTTTCAGCTCCTGTATCAATTGTACTTATTCAAATCTTCTCTACTTCTTTTTTGATTTGTCTGGCTGGTGCCCTGTCGATTTTATTTATCATTTCAAAGAGCAAACGTTTTGTTTCATTGATCCTTTGTAAAATTTTTTGGCTAAAATTTCATTTTGCTCTTCTTCATTCTTTGGGTTATTTCTTTTCTTCCACTAGCTTTGCACTTGCATTGTTCTCATTCTAGTTCCTGGAGGTGCAAGCTTAGGTAGTTAATTTGAGATCCTTTATCTTTTTGATGTGGGCATTTAATGCTATAAACTTTTCTCTTAGTACTACTTTTGCCATAACGCAGTAATTTTGGTATTTTGTCTATTTTCATTTGTTTCAAAGAATTTTCTTTTGGTTTTTGCTTCAATTTCATTGTTTATTCAAAAGTTGTTCAGAGGCATGTTGTTTTAGTTTGCATGTACTTGTGCAGTTTTGAGAGTTTATTTGCAAGTTTATTCCATGTTTGTCTTCGAAGATACTTGATAGAATTCAATTTTTTTTTTAAAAAAAATTGAGATTTGCCTTACAGCCAAGCATAATATCAGTTTTGGAGAATGTTCTCTGTACAAATGAGAAAAATGTTCTGCGGTTGTTGAATAGAATGTTCTGTGGATGTATATTAGATTCATCTGGTCTACAGTCATATTTCAGTCCAGAGTTTCTCTGTTGATTTTCTGCCTCAATGAACTATATAGTGATGTCCGAAAATGTTGAAGTCTCCCACTCTTATTGTGTTGCTCATAATCCTTTTTCTTAAGTATAGTAGTATTTGTTTTACGAATCCACATTCTCCATTTTGAGTTCATATATATTTATGACAGTTAATTTTTTGGTTTATTAAATCCTTTGTCATTATACACTGGTCTTTTTGTCCTTTTAACTGCTGTTTGTTTAAAGTTTATCTGATATGAGATTGGTTACCCTCACTAGCTTTCTTCTTCCATTTGCATGATATATCTTTTTCCACGCTTTTACTTTGAGTGTCAATGTGTCTTTAGCCAGTAGGTGGGTCTCTTATAGGCAGCATCCCAGATACTTGGGTCTTGACTTCTTACCCAATTTGCCATGCTGTTTCTTTTAGGTGGGACATTTAGGCCATTTACATTCAATGTTAATATTGATGTATGAGGTTTTATTCCTAACACAATTTTATTAGCTAGTTGTTTTGGAGTTTTGATCATGTAGTTGCTTTATAGACTCTAAGCTTTGTACTTACATGCCCTGTTCTGATGGCAAGTATTATCCTTTTGTTTCCATGTTTCGAACCCCTTTAAGCATTTATTGTAGGACTGGTCTAGTGGTGACAAAGTCTCTTAGTGACTGCTTGTTTGGAAATACTTTATTTTTCTTTTGTTTATAAAGTTTAGTTTGATAGAATATAAAATACTTGGCTGTCCACTTTTTTTTGTTTGTTTGTTTTAGGTGGATAAAAATAGGCTCCGAACCTCTTCGGGCTTGTAGAATTTCTACTGAGAAGTCCAATGTTAGTCTGATGAGTTTTTGTTTGTAGGTAATCTGATCTTCTTTTTCTAGCTGTCTTTATAATTTTTTAAAATTTACCATTGATTTTGGATAGTCTGGGGAGTATATGGCTTGATGATGTTCATCTTACATAGTATCTTATAGGTGTTCTCTAGATTTCATGTATCTAGATGTGTACTTCTCTAGCAAGATCAGATAAATTTTCTTGAATTATTCACTCAAATTTATTCTACAGGTAGTTTACTTTTTCTTCTCTCAGGAATGCCAATAAGTCATAGATTTACTTGCTTTACATGATCTTATCTTTTGAAGGCCTTGTTTAGTTTTAAGAATTCTTTTTTGCTTTACTTTTGTCTGACTTCAAAAAGCCATCTTTTAAGCTCTGAAATATTTTCTTATTCTTTGTTGAATCTATTGATTAAAGCATTCAATTGTATTTTGAAATACCTGAAGTAAATTTTTCAATTCCAGAAGTTCTAATTGATTTTTATTTATATCTTTCTTAATTTCCTGGATTGCTTTCTCATTTCTTTGTGTTGATTTTTAATCTTGTCTTAGATTTTGTTAAGCTTCTTTACAATCCATAGTTTGAATTTTTTAATCTGTCATTTATGAGTTTCCATTTTGGTTAGGTTCTATTGCTAAATAACTAATGTCTTAACACTATTGTTAAAGAACTAATGTCTTGACACTCAAATTTTTCACAGTGCCAGAATTCTTGCATCTGTTCCTTCCTATCTGGAAAGGCTGCCACTTCTAATTTTTGAAATTATTTTTGTATGGACGGGATGTGTTTTCTTTCCTTATTTTGATGCCTTCTTTCTAAAAAGTGTGACTGTGAAATATGTTGGGTAGGATCTTTCGGCTTTACTTTTAATGCCCTGTGCACTTCTGTGGGTAGGTTTTGTATTGGGATGTGCAGCTGAACCTGCAGGCCAGTAGATGGTGCTTATGGGTAAGAGCCAACTTGGTACAAGTAGGTGGTCCTGTCCTTGATCTTTGTTTACTGTGAGGTGCTGTCTGTTGTTTCAGGTGATGTACTAGACAGTAGAGTACCCAGTGCCCTGAGCTTCCTTTCAATGGTATGGGGAACACAGCTGGACAGAAATGGACCCCTTAGCTTGCCCATGAATGGTTAAATGATGAGTGCCACTACCAGCCCAGGATGAGAGTGGCTGGAGGAAGAACCTGCTGCAGTACACTGAGGTCTCTGCAAGGAATGATAGGAATATGATCTGTTTCATTACAATACAATGACTCACTGGTTTGTAATTCTCAGTTTAGTTGCATGCTGTAGTCTATTTCCAAATCAATGTGGCTGAGAGTCTCAAAAAACATTCATCCTGTGATTCTTTGTAAGAGTGGTTTTGGGGCAGAACCTCTTCACTCAGCTTAAAACACATAGCTTTATGGCTTGCCTGTTCTCCAGCATGGTAATACTCTTGATTCATGTGTTTTGGGAGACTCTGCCAATTGGATCATGCTGGTGGGTGTTGGTTGTTGTGATGCTGGCTTGTGGTTGGGTTGGCCCAACCTCGCATCCCAGGAGAAGCAGTCGGGATCTAGCTGTGTTGAAAAGGACTAGGTAGCTCCCCACTTCTCAGGCTCCTAGATGGCCCACTCAATGGCATATATGATTCCTAAACGGGCTGGATCAGGGTTGAGTTGGCCCAGTTTTCCGGTGCTGGCTGTAATGGGGAGAGACGGGCTGATCTCCAGATCACTGGTAGAACTCTCAGGCAGGATGAGGCAGGAAGCTCAGGTGGTGGGACTCAAAGGGAAAATCACAGGCTATGGGGCTTAGTTCTCAGAAGGGCTCTGGACTGCAGCTAAAGTGTTTAGGCAGAGGCTGAGTGGCCATGCTGTGGGCCTTTTACTGCAGAAGTTAGGACCTTTTAGCTGGAGCAATGGAGACTGGCAGCTATTGGACTTGTGACATGCTCACACTTCCCTCCCTCAGAAGTGGCACTGATTTTCACTGTTAGGGGCATGCAAAGGTGCCAGGCCTCACCGCTCCCTCCTGGCCTGGGGCTTATAGGACCAGAGGCAGTGGTAGTAGCAACTGTGAAAGGCTTGTCACTGACCTCTGGGAGATGGTCTCCCAGAGGAATGCTGAGCTGTCATCAGTGTTCAGATTGGGAATGGGCTGTGTTAGGGTTCTATTGCCAAACCCAGCAAACCTCATTTGGCAGGCTGTAGCAGAGGTGGGTAGTTTTGGGGTGTATAGTAGCCTACCTCTTCTCCACAACCTAGCTGTAGTATCTGTGCTGGAGATCGGCAAATGTGCTCAGCTTGTCTTTCCTCTCCCTAACCTCAGGACAGTAGGGGTGAAGGCAGCTAAGGTGGTGATTGAAACGGATTTATCAGCAACCTCTGGGAGTTCTGGTCTCAGAGGAACACAGAAACAAGGCTGCAGTGTTCTGATGGGATAAATTGATACCTCTGTTGGATAATAGCAAGTTGGTTCTGACATTTGCCACATCATGACTACTTGGCAATTTCCAGGATATAACTTATAATAGTGAAGCAGATTCTTTTTGGGGACTACTTGGCTTTCTCTTCATTCATAAATATCTGAATGTTTGCACTGGATCAAGTCTGGGACTTGGTTAAGGGACTAGGGATCTCCAGTGTAATTATTTAATTTTGACTTTATTTATTTTTACAAAACTCAGAATTTTATCTTTTTTACAAGTTAAGTCTTCACTAGGCTTCCTATCTATTTCAGTGCAAGGTACAATATAATCAATTAGCCAACATCAAAGATCTCTGATTAAAACTTGTGACTTCTGAAGTTGGCAGCAATTCTTTAATTCTGTAGAATAAACCCATTATTCTACATTGAAACAATGGAGTCATAATTGAGCTGGTCTGATTATTTTTGATCGCTTATGCTTAACTTAGGGCAAGTACCTGAGGAGGCATGTTTGGAACTGCCTAAATTTAAAAGATTACAAATTTTGATTACTAGTTTAGTTTTTTTTGCCCAGTGTGGTAACAATGTCCACTAGGTCTCTAGTGATTAAGTGTTCCCTTTGCCACCCCAGGATCCAATCAAAGTAATTGAATCCAAGGAGCCTGGCATTATGGTAGCCATTTTTATGGTCATCCCTGTCCTGCAGAGGATATTTAACACGAAGTTCTTCAAGGGTGTTGGAACTCTCCTCACCAGTAGACTTCTCAAAACCTTGGTGAAGCCAACATTCGTGGGAACATTACCGGAAAAATAAGGGGAAGGTATGTGAATAAGTATCTAATAGTAAATCCATTCTTGCGTTCCAGTTTTCCTAGGCATTTTAATATATTCCTTTATGGTACACAAAGGAAATTGTGGCATTTAACTTAATACACTATAGGCTACTTTAGTGTGCAGGTTTCAGTTGACCAACTAAACAATGTTTTACAGCCAACATAGTTGCTTGAGTTAGCAAATTGAATCAAGTATATCTGCCTAACCCATTTAAGAAGAGCTATAATATAATGCAAAATTATATTCATTTTCTTCTTATTCAAACTCCATAGGATCAATTCCTATGCACTTTCCCCAGGTTTCAGTAACATAAATTGGTCAACTCTTGCAATCTTGAAATGCTTTCAGTGTATATACTAACGGTTTTCCATAATCTTTATACCAAATTGATTTCTGATACAAATAGGGAATCAAGTCATTAGGATTATTGTAGAAAAGGAATTAGTTATAAGAATTAAACTTTAGACAATTATGTGAGAAAATATGGAAATAAATATTTACAAAGAGGAATCGAGGCATCCAAGTCAGGTCATTCATCAACCCTGGTAAGGATAAATGATCCTGCTCTTACATGGTAATCTGTAAGATATGGATGTGCAGCTGCTGCAATAGGACTTTCTTTATTTTTATTTACAATTTGAGAAGTGATTTCAAAGTGTATGAAACATCGTTTGCTTTTTAGTTCTTACTTCTTTAAATGTTAATTGTAGGCCTAGCTTTGCTGTTAGTTGGCTGGGTTAGCAGTTGGAAAGAAAATGTAGACAATGAATTTGGAAGAATTACAACAAAATGATATCACTTTGTCTGCCTTCCACCACTTCTAACCAATGGTTGCATTCAGAACTTTATGATTAACATTTTGCTTCCACCTTCCAAATAATGTACAACCTAAATAATATGAATGTAACTTAGAATCACATAAACAAGGGGGTTCTGGAAAACCAAGCTGATGTTGCAACAATCCAACCTAATACATTCATTCCCAACAAAAATTTCTACAGGATATAAGATTGTTTACCCAATTCTCTCCATGAGGATAACCAGACCAAAAGAAAAGGCTTCCCACTATAATAAGTTGGACAAAAACAGATATGAATGAAAATAAAACTGAAAGTTGGAGGGATTTCTTGATCATATTCTTGAGTGGCTGCATCATTCTGGACTTTGTTTATGTCATAAAAATAAAGCTGTATATGCTTAAGGCAGTGTAATTTGGTTGTCTAATACATGCAGCCAAAGATAATCATAGTGGATAAATAATTTGGTACTGGAAGTGTGATACCAAAAAGGGGAGAAATTTCACCATAAATTTAGACCCTAGCTCCAAGATCATGCTGTCTTGAGGGATATGCTGAGGCAAATGCTTCCTGAGAGCCATCAGCATATCAACGTCATAGTTCCAGGAAGAAGATCTAAATGGAACAAGACATTATAAAATAAACAGAAGCAATAATTGGGAATATAAGTTAGGGTACAAGAGATAAATTTCTTTCTTATTGTAAGTAAAATAAGTATCCAGAAACCCAAATGTCTACTCTGTATTATATGATCTTGGCTGACTAATACTGAAGATTGTATTTGATAATATAGGCATATATGATGTAACAGCTGACAATTTGCCAACAGAGGTAAAATATAAATCCAAAAGTAGGAATGTAAAGTGTACAAATCTAATTAATGAAGGAGTCTTATATATATTATTAGTCTCAAGGACGAAAATTGGAGTGTTGATTAAAGAAAGCATATGTGTCTACTGTTATGAAATCTGCAGTTCCAAACATGCCTTCTCAGATATTTGCCCTAAGTTGAGCATAAGTGATCAAAAATAATCAGACTAGCTCAATTATGACTCCATTGTTTCATTGTAGAATAATGGGTTTATTTTAAAGAATTAAATAATTGCTGCCAACTTCAGAAGTCACATATCTCTCTATGAGTCACTCAGATGGTTGATGAATGGAAATAAGATGGAATAAAATGGTAATGTATAGGAACAATATTTAATTTTTAATTTTTAAATGATAGAAAGAAAAGCTATATTTAAAAGAAAAGAATGGAAATGTATTTATTAAGCTTCGTATGCCTATTCAAATCAATGTAAGTCAAATGATTTTAGTTTTAATGAAATCAATTCCTTAATGACTTGCTACTCTAGTGGATACTAGATCAGTTATACGCACTCAAGTATAACTGATTATAGCCGCAAGGCAGAATAATATGGTAATAAATACCTATACCTGCATTTGGTCCTTATCTCTGCTATACATTGCCTATACAATCTTGGGGAAATTTTAAATCTTTTTTAGTCTCAGTTTACTATGCTATAAAATTGAAGAGTAACATATATTAGCAAGTTTTTATGTGGACTTTTTTGTATTACTTAATGTAACACAATAGGTTGTTTCTAAAAGTAGCTCTAGAGAGTTTGTTTCCATATTTTTTCTTGGAAATCTCAGGGTTTTGTGAAACATCCTGGTGAAGAGACCTGGGGACTGGAGGGATGTCACAGGGATAGAGATCTGCTACAGGTATCTCTGCTTTGATCTGTTTTTAATCTTGAGGTTTCAAGTAAGATTTTCTTTAAAATTTTGCTAGTGTAGAACTGTAATACACTTTTGAATTTGATCTTTACAGTTAAGAGCATTCAATTCCCACATTTCCTTTTTAGTTCTCATAACTGTTTGAAAGAGGTGTTTTAATCTCTGCATTACAGAAAAAAAATAAAATAAGGCTTTGAGTTTTAAGAGTTATAACTAAAATATGTATCTTTGAACCCTAATACCAGAGCTTTTGATGCTTTAAAATTTTCAATACCTTTATGAGACAGAAAAGACGGTACCAGTATATGATGAGAAATCTCAGAAGATGTGGTCTCAATTGAGTGTGTTGAGGGCTAGAACACAGTACATTCACTACTGCTCCAGAACTGTCTTTTGCTCAGTCTTCTAAGTGTCAAATTAATTTATACCATGCTGTGTTATTAAATGGTTAAGATATTAACTAAATTTTTATCCCAGACACTTAGCTTCTAATATTATCTAAGAATCAACACTTTAGGTGATAGTTAAGAGTCATTGTGCTTCTGATTTGAAAATAAGTACATCCTCCAACCCCCAATTATCTGTTTCTTAGTAATATTAAATTTCACTTGGATTTACAATTTGAGAAGTGATTGATAAAACATCTTCTAACTTTTCCTTTGATGAGTTTTGAGTGCTGATGTTTCAATCAGTCTCATTTTTGATAGAAAAATAATACTTCATAGTCAAACACTCTAACATATTTATATTATTGACATGTATATTAAAGAATATTGTTTATCTTATAGTTAGAAAACAAAATAAATTTCTATCTATCGTGCTTGTGTATGTGTTATCATATACATGTGCTTGCTATATATTATATCTGTGTATCTGTATGGTGTATGTATGCCTGTGTGTGCACATAGGATAACATTTATTATTTTTGTGTTAAGTTTTAAGTTAACGTGTGCAAGATGAAATTGTTATTTATACATTATTTTCAGCCAAACACTTGGTTATTCTTCCTGGATTCAAATGCAAAGCCAAGACTAAGATTATCTAAAATCTTCCACACTGACTAGAAAACAGATTAAACTAATTAGTTAGAAAGAGAGACATTTCTACCCTTCTCCAATAAAGTATAAACATTTATAACATTTTCTTACATGCAACTTTGTTCTCTATCTAATTTTGCCATCTTAGGCTTTCTTTTTCTTGAGCTGTAGTGGCCGGGGTCTTACATTTTCGTGCTAATTGAACCTTTGTCCCTTGAATGCCTGGCATAATACTTTTAGTAAATTTTCATTATTTTCAAATGCATGTTCTAGAAGAGCCAGTTATTAGAAGTGAGTATCTTCAATATTAACAAGTATTTTGTAAGAAAATATGTTTGGAAAATAATGGGAATGATTATATTAAATTTTTAATTTTACATCTTAGAGTGTTACTATTTTTCACAGAGTACCTCAAATTAATAGTTTCATAGGACAAAATTTAAGAAATTCTAATCTATTTTATGATGTATTTTCCTGTTCATGTACTTGGAAGAATGTGCTTACTTAACAAGGCAACTAGAATGAACAATGCCGACTTTGTAATTTTATTTAACATCCTATATCTTATCGTGAGAAAATAGGTTTTCTTCATAAAAAATAGTAATTTGCTCAGAATTCTTGTAAAGGATGATTCAGAGATGGAAGACACTATCGTTCCTCATTAATATATACTCATCCAAAGCAATTATAATGCATTTTAGTTCTTAAATAAGAATTTAATTGAGTGTATAAATACAAAGGATATTCAAATAGTATCTGTTAGAGAGCTCTGGTTAGGTCCTCCTCCCCTTCGGCTGTCTTCATTACCTCTGTATTCCTTCTTCTTTACACATCTGACTCTTTACAATGTCCTTTAGCTCCGTTAACACACAAAACTTTTTAGTCTTCCTACATGAACACTACCTGTCACTCAGAACACAGCAGAATTTCTTCTAGGACTTTGTACTTTTATAGCTGCTTTCATCCAGGGATGTCATAAAACCTGGCAAACATCATCTCATTATTCCTTAGGTTATTCCTGTGAAGTTGGTGGGTGGTCAGTATTATTATTCCAGTTTTGTAGGGTGTTTTATCCAGTTTGCATAAAGTTTTAGTGTCCATGTTATGCAACTTTTATGAGTGAGAAATGTGACCAAGGACGTAGAGAATACAATGTAGACCTATAAAAAGAACTTGTGCTAACAAGAGCAACCCAGGACCTCATTCCTTTAGACACTGATTCTCTTCTGTGTTGTAAAAGGCTGTTGCTCAATTCTGACACATCATTGTTATAATTTTAAAAAATGGCTGTAGACCTTATGAGAATTATGTTATTCTTCAGTTATTTTTTCTTCTTGGTCCTAAAGATGAAAAGTCTCTATCAAATACAGTCTAGTGTGTTAGGCGTATCTTGAACAGTATTATAAACCCACTAAAATAATTTCATCTTTAAATAGTTTTATTTATATGAACTATTCATTAGGAATCACAGCTTTATTTATTCAGAACACCTATCAAGTAAGAAATATTCTTTAAGTTTTCATAATTTTTTGGCAAAAATTTGACAAAATTTGTTTGAGTGCTGAATTGGTTTTATATATTTACTACATGTTCCAGTGCAGATATATGAAATATCTACATCCTTCCCTCAATGATTTTAGTATACACTTGGGAAAATAATAAATGTGCTACTATTACATGTTGTAATAAATTATATGAAAGAGGTATGTGTATCATGATATAGAACACCAAGAAGAGTTTTTTAACTCAAATTTGAGGACAGCGTTTTTAGGGTAAGTTAACTTAAACTTAAGGCAAGAAGAAGATAGGTGAAATCCTTAAGGCAAGAAGAAGATAGGTGAAATGAGAAAATAAAAGCAGTCAAATGGAGATATATACATCATAGTTATATTTCAAGTAAAACACCATATGCATATGAAGCTAGAGATTATTGATAAAATAATTAAATATAGAACCTAAGAAAAAAATGGTTATAGAGCTTCTTTCACCTTATAATCACGTTGATAACAAAAGAAGTTGCCTGATTGTTTTAGTGCAAAAGACATAGACTTAGATAAATCAAAAGGAGGATTTGGATGGAGAAGTCTTGGGAGAGAAAATAAATCTTATGAAAGACTCATATATTCATGACAGATGGGGGAGGTTATTTTTCTCTGTCAGCCCCTGGAAAGGGGTTTAAATGTCCTCTTGAAACTGAGTAATTTACACTGGCTTTAAAAAATATTCAATATTTATAGATCAATGATTTTGTGGTTTGTACAATAAAGATTACATATTTTAAGATTTTAAATATAGATAAGTAGCTGCCAAGCAAAAAGATTGTTAGATACAGACAAATCATGAGGTGTGTTGTACAAAAACATGTGTAGTAAATAAGGCATGTGCATGTTAAACATAAATAGAAAGAGCGATGGAAAAACCAAAGGATTAAGAGATACTTAAAATTCACGAGGCACACGAGTATTAGATTTTAATAATATACCAAATATATATGATTATATGTGCAATCAGCACTAAATATTCAGGATACACTAAATACATAGGAACACTTAGTATTCATGAGATCTTATCTAGCCACACATTGGCAACCTCCATTCTGCTCCTATTTCTTCTCTATCTATCTCCCAAATACAAAAGCAATCCATGGCTGTTTATCAGGCATGTTCCTATACCTCTCATAGACCAGGAATGTGTAGCACCAGCTGAGGACACATTTCATCTGTGATCCCCTTGCTGCAACCTCACTTCTCACATCATAACCTCACCATTAATGGAAAAGGCTGATGCAGGAGGTGGAGAGAGAGGGGGGGGGGGAGAGAGAGAGAGAGAGAGAGAGAGAGAGAGAGAGAGAGAGAGAGAATGAATATGAACATTGTAAATCTCAGGATTCGGGTAGCATGGTCCTGTATTCCTATCGTACACATGCTAATTGTCCATCATGTTTCCTTTCACTTCTTGATATGTGTGTTTTAATCAATCTTAAGAATCATGTGATTCAGGCATTTCAATTTGACTGTGAGTTTCTGTTTCACAACCTCTGGGATGGCTTGACATACTTACAGGCTACCATTGCATCAAGGAAAGTTCTTAAGCAATGATATTCTCTGCTCAATACCTTCTCTCACTTATTTGTGAATATATACAGTAACCTGTAACTAAACGATACATATCAAAACACATTGTTGTGAGTTTTTAGGTTGGAGAAGCATGGGGTACAAAGGACACAGAAGGGACATATATAAACAAGTATGAGGATATCAAGTACTAGAAAATGAACTTGGGCTCAAATATGAACAGTGAGTAGGGGCTGCTTAGATGACAATGTGTTTCAGAATTCTGTAGGCAGAGAAAATAAGTTCTGCAAAAGCTTGAGATTAAAAATGAGAAGGGTTTGTGCTGAAGAGGAGAGCTAAAACTGACCAGAGAGCATATTGAGATGGAGAGCCTGGAAATGATACCTGCACTGAGATAAAGACTGGAATACCCACTAAAAACAAAGGGGAACCATTAAAGGGTTTGCTCTCGTAAAAGTACAGTCTGGCTACAGTAATGGAATTCATCAGAGAGAGGTAGGGAGATGCCTCTAAACAGAAATCACTTAGGAAGCAGTAATTCAAACAAGGGTTAGTGATAATCTAAGTCAACATCTTAATAGTTAAAGTAGAGCAGAAAAGAAAATTATTTGGATGACATTTAGAGGAATAAATTATAACAATTGCTGATTGATTAATTACCTAGGTATTAGAGAGAGGGCATCTAGAATGATTCCCATATATCTGGTTTCAAAAGTTAAGCCATGACTTTAATTTCTGGCAGTGTGGTAAACAAAATACCATGAAAAGTGTTCTGATAAAAAAGACCTATACATTTTCAGTAAAAAAAATTTAAGCATTTTAAAAAATACATAGTTAAGTGTGCAAGGGAAATCAGTGCTGCAAGTTGACAGCAACATCATGATAGCTTGGGAGTACTTCAGATACCTATATGATAACCAAGAATGTGGAGATTTAAGCATCAATTAGTGGATGAAGAACAAACAAAACCCCCCAACATGCTGTGATTTTGAATGAGAAGCCCCTGACTACAAATGGGACAATCTATGAATTCCAATTACAGAATGGTAGGCTGTAAACCATCTGCTTTACCGTGCCAACAAATTCACAGAAGTTACTTTTTAATAGTTCTTCAGGTTGTTTGTTTTATGAAACAGGGTCTCCCTCTGTCACCCAGGCTGGAGAGCAGTGGCATGATTTGGGCTCACTGCAACCTCTGCCTCCTAGGTTCAAGCGATTTTCCTGCCTCAGACTCCAGAGTAGCTGGGACTACAGGTGTCTTCCACCACGCCTTGCTAATTTTTGTATTTTTAGTAGAGACGGGGTTTCACCATGTTGTCCAGGCTGATCTTGAACTCCAGACTTCAAGTGACCCACCTGTCTCGTCCTCACAAAGTGCAAGGATTACAGGCATGAGTCATTGTGCCAGGCCCTGTTTAGAAGACAAAAAATATATATATTGAAGGAAAAAGCCCTTCTTGCAGAATTCCTCAATTTCTCCTCAAAAATCCTCACCAATCATGAGCTAAGAAATTTGAAATCTGGCATTACTAAACATGCAACAAAATAAGCCACCATAAATAAAAGCCAGCAAAAACAACTAACACCAACATTAGGCCCTGAATAACTTCAGATAATAAGGTATATTGCCATATGGTCTAGGCTTGGCCGCTCACACCTATAATCTGGGCACTTTGGGAGTCTGAGGCCAGCAGTGTGCTTGAGCCGAGGAGTTTGAGACTAGCCTGAACAATAAGATGAAACCTTATCTCTACAAAAGAAAAAAACTGCAAATATACAAAAATTCGATGCTCACCGGTAGTCCTAGTTACTCAGGAGGTTGAGGTGTGAGGATCGCTTGAGTCTGGGAAGTCAAGGATGCAGTGAGCCATGATCGCACCAATGCACTCCAGCCTAGGCAACAGAGTGAGACTCTGTCTCAAAAATAAATAAAAATAAAAATATATTGCCTTATAGATCATGGAACAGAAATTTTTTTGTTTTGTAGTCCACAGCGTCTCCATTATAACAAGTCAAATCTGCCATTGTAATGAAAAGCCAGCCATAAATACTACACTGACAAATGGACTTAGATGTTTTCAAATAAAACTTTATTTGGAAAAATGGGAACCAGGACAAATTTGGTTCACAGGCTGTAGTGTTCCAACCTCTGTTATTTACTAGAAATTGTGTTTGAAATGCTTTAATAAAATATAAAATTATAAACATAAGACACATATATAACTTTTTTTAAAAAGTTAAGGCAGATTTGAAGAAGAATCGAATAGAACTTCTGTAACATTTGGAACATAAGGGAGCCCATGAATTCTCAATAAAATAAAGCAAACACACTTTTATAGTACAAGAAAAAGGCAGAAACTCACTAGAAAAATAGGTAAAATATGAATAGATAACTAACCTTAAAAAAGGAAACACAAAGGGTTATTTATATGAAAGATGTTTGAGATAATTATCAATGAGAAATGTACAAAATAAAACTTTAAGGAGATAATACTTTGCACATGTTTGACTAGGTAGATCAAGCAATACCAAATGATGGCAGGGATAGGGAATACACTGCATAAACTCTACCACTGTTGATAAAAGTAAAGATTGATATACGTAATTCTAAGGTGAACTTTACAAGACCTAATGATAGTAGAATATTTTATGGACCAACAATTTTACTCTTAGATTTATGCCCTAGGTAAATTTCCACGGTGTATGTGTATAAAATTTTCATAGCAGCTGCATTTATAATTTAAAAAACTGAAATTTCACCTAAATAGCAACAGAAGGATGGATTAGCATCTCTCAAATATGAGATATGTATTTTATTGCTTTCAAAAAATGCAAAGTAGTTAAAAGTACTACGAGGTATAAATCTTAAAACATCAGTATTGAATCAAAGTAACAATTAATAGAACAGATGTGATGAAAATACTTTATATAATTTTTAATGCACAAATAATATTTTATATAGTTTAGGAATGTATATCCATTTAGTAAAATGCCAAGACATTCATGACAAGCATAAATATCCATTTTCAGATAATGGTTATTTCTGACTTTAGGAAGGGTAATACGATACAAGAAGGAGTATACAGAAGGTACAGTTTATAATATTTATTAGTTAACCCTCTTGGTATAAGATACATTTTACCTTATTACTTGTTGCTTCTTTCATATATCTAACATTTCATGATAATTATAAAGCAAGATTTATGATGCTACCAAGCATTAAGATAGATTGTTCAGATAAGCATCAGATTTGGTGATGGGGTGCTTGAAGAGTTGAAACAATTTGTAGATATTTTGTGTTGCAGCATCTATTTTACACATGAAGTACTAAATAGTACATGGAGATTTGATGCCCAGAAGAGAGAACTGAAATTGAGGTCTTGATTTAGAAGACATTGACATACCAATTCACTGAAGCTAAGGGAATGAATAAGATCTTCCTGAGATTTCATCTTGTAGATGAAGGAGAAGAGGGAAGTACCTAAGATTTAATGGTGAGATAAAGCAACTTTAATGAAACAATCAGAGGAAAAAGAGCTAAGTAATAAAAATATCATAAGTGTTCAGCTCAGAGAGCAACAATGTGCTCCAGGCCCTGCCCCTCCTCCTCTTTTAGGGATATTCTGGTTATCTGTAGCATTAAGTATTCTGGGACATTGTTAGTAGACATTCTTCAACCATTCTGCGAAAAAGTTTAGTTGTGAGGGGAAGAGAGAGAGAGAAAGAAGCAATTGAGTGATGAATGAAGGGAATGTGGTGTTTCGTTTTTTTCTTTCTTTTTACAGACAAGAAACATGAGTGTGTACAAGTAGCAAGTCATAAAAATAAGAACTTGATGACATAAGAATAAAACAATTAGCCTGCCATTAATACTTTGCTATGTAGTGATAGATAATAAAATTAATTAAAATCCCTTAAAAATAAAATGCCAGAATCATGTAGAAGAGGTCCAGTTCCACAATTATTAACTTAACAAAATTATAGCTTATACTTTCAGAACTAATATACACCAGGTAATGTTCTAAACAGGTTACATATGTTAAGTCATTTACAACTCACAATTCTATGAAATTTTACTATATTATCCTTCCAATTAACATGTAAGAAAGTGAAACATTTACGGTGCAATACCATTACTGGGTATATATCCAAAGGATTATAAATCGTTCTATTATAAAGACACATGCACATGTATATTCACTGTGGCACTGTTTACAATAGCAAAGACCTGGAACCAACACAAATGCCCATCAATGATAGACTGAACAAGGAAAATGTGGCACATATACACCATGGAATACTATGCAGCCATAAAAAGTGATGAGTTCATGTCCTTTGTAGGGACATGGATGAATCTGAAAACCACCATTTTCAGCAAACTGACACAAGAACAGAAAATCAAACACCACGTTCTCACTCATAGGCAGGTGTTGAAGAATGAGAACATATGGACACAGGGAGGGGAGCATCACACACTAGAGTCTGTTGTGGGGGAATAGGGAAGGGACAGCAGGGGGTAGGGAGGTTGGGAGGGATAACATGGGGAGAAATGCCAGATGTAGGTGACGGGGGGGATGGAGGCAGCAAACCACATTGTCACATATGTATATATGCAACAATCCTGCATGTTCTGCCCATGTACCCCAAAACCTATATATATAATTGGGAGAAATACCTAATGTAGGTGATGGGGGAATAGAGGCAGCAAACTACCATGGTACATGTGTACCTATGCAACAATGCTGCAAGATCTGTACATGTACCCCAGAACTTAAAGTTTAATAAAAAAATAAAATAAAGAAAGTGAGACACAAAAAGGTTAAGACCTGTTTCTGAGATTTGAATCTAGGATATCAGCTTTCAAATCCTTTACTATTCATTATTATACTTCACTGTTATTCTAGGGTTATGCCTTCAAGATAGAAAAAGGAGACGAAGACTTGCAAAGGATCATGTGTTCACTGAGCATTGAAACTGGAATCCCGCAGTGACAATTAAGCTTCTTGAGAAGTGGTGTCAAAGACAAGGAACAAAAATACCTTGACCTAGTTATACCACATATGGTATTCTGGGTTTGTCCTCTTGAAAATATTTTCTAGAATTGCTAAATTAAAAGGTAAAATATTCTTCGAATGAAATTATAAGAAAATTGGTTCATTGAGGTAAACACATATAAATAAAAACTTTAATTACCTCACAAGTAATCCAATAAAAAAAATACCTAGTTTTTTCTTTTTCAGTAGCTTTTTGCACACTTCAGAAATGTACCACGTTTAAATCGTTTTGGAAATAATGTCGTAAAATTAGGTAATATTTATTAGTTAAAATTTCTTTTCACTTGTCTGTATAACATTCACTATTGAGTTTTGGCAGTCATATGAGTTAATAGGCAAGGGCATTTTTGAATTAGAATAAAAGTGAAGAGGAAAAATAGGTGCTTTTATCTAAAATGAGACTCACCGCTTTTCCTGAGCTGAATATAGAGAATAAATGAGAGCTGTAGGTACAGATGGAAGATGATAAATGACCAAGCATATGCACTGGGAAAATAAACATACATGGCTTTGACAGAAGTTTTCAGTTCAAATTGAATGAGGCAACCAAACTAATCTTTGATTTCAACATCCAAAGAGCGTTTGTGGTTCTTATGTCTTTGCTAAGAAAAAAGTGCATTATATTCATAGAAAAAAGACTCTAGTATGCCATTCCATGCATATTATCTGCATATGGAAGCAATGTTGAGATTAAGCTAGTTTTCTGTTCTACTTTTTTCCTGAATATGACTTCCTTTTTCAAATCAAATAACAATGGTGAAGCATGACTAAAAGTTGTGAAATTTAAAATGCTTTAAAAAACATTTTTAAAAGAATACTTGAAATAGAGCTTTCTTTGCTTTATAAATGAATTCCTTCCAAATTCTTAATTCTGATTTAAATCCTGTATTGCACTGTCTACTCAGTTATTACATATTTATGTGATTTTCTAGTTTCTCCTTCTTGATTTTTGTTCCCTTATTAACTAACATAGGTTATAAATTAGCAAAAGTATATTTAAAGTGACATCTTAATATTTCTACTCAGTATGCAATGAATGTACACAATTTTAAAAACAAAAAATTAAATTACGTATATGTTATAATCACCAAACTCAGAGATGAGCAATATTTTTGCATATAGCTTTTCAGTTTATTTCTATAAAATGTGTTGTTTTAAAGGAGTGATTATTATACAGCACATAACTTAAAACCACTTATTTTGAAATCCTTTCAAGCTTACACAAAGATGTTAAAAAGAAAAACAGAAAAGGTACAGAAAACACACAATACTTAAATTTAACTATTGTTATCATCTTGTGCCATCTGTTTAAGTACATACTATTTTAATTCCCTTATTTACTATGTTCTGGACAATGTAAATATCCGTCAATATTATTGCATAACTTAATGGATGAAATATTTAATTGCATGTTTATAGCATAATAGAATCCTAATTTAAATGCTTTGCATGTATCACATCATGAAACCTTACAATAATTTTATTTAATGCATACTTATACATATTTTATGCATTATTCTACTTTATGCATATTGTACAGATGAAGACATTGAAAGTAAAAGAACTGCTAAGTAATATACCTAAGGACATCCAGCCAGGAAGAGAAAGAATGATAATTTAAAGTCAAGTGCACCTGTTTTTTTGTTGTTGTGTAACACATTGCTATAAAATGCTGACTGGAAAGAACAAACATTTATTATCTCTCAGTTTCTGTGGATAAAGAATCTAGCAGTGGCTTTGGTGGGTGGTTGTAGCTTAGGGTATCTCAAAAGACTGCAATCAAGTTGTCAGCCAGCACTGCCATAATCTCAAAGCTCATCTGCATGAGGATTTGCTTCCAAGCTCATCCTCATGGTGTCTTCAGGCTACAGAAGATCTGTTCCCAGGCTCAGGGACAGAGCAGCTGGCCTTCCTTGGAATGAACAAGGAAAGAGAGAGCACACCCAAGAAAGTAGCGACTGTCTTTAAATAATGCAAGCTTGAAAGTGACATCCCATCTCTTCTGCCATAGTCTCTTAATGAAAAGCAAGACTATCTGTCCAGCCTACCATGGAAGAGATCACACAATCTCATGAACATCAGGATGTAAGGGCCATTGTGGGCTGTCTTGAAGGCCGCTTGTAACACCAGGTTTTTCTGACTTCAGAGTCCATACTTCCAATAGTTAGACATAATGCTTCCCTATTGCACAAGATATTGCTCCCTTGTGAGACTACATCATATTTTGTGAACAAATTTCCAAGTTTTGATTATTCAGATTGCTTTAAACTTTCATTTGCTATTATACACGCTACTGTGACAAATAATGCTCATCCGTTATCATTTTCTGAGTAACTTGTACAGTGATATCTACCTATCTTCTGTCTAATGTCATAGGGAAGTAGATTTTCAAAAATGGACTGAATTTAAAGTAAGAACATCTGGTTGTACAATAAATGAAAATCTATTTTACTCCTTAAACCCAACTTGTTTACCTGTAGGCTTAATTAGTGAAAGGCAGAAAATTCCACTTATTTGTGGATCCCTGGATCCTATCACAATGGCTGAATTTTGAGAGACACTATTTACAGTTTCTATGTCATGTATGTGAGATATTGAATGAGAAATTATTTGATACATTACAGAAAGCTATGAAAATTTTAAAATATTAAAAAATATTTAAGAACTTATTTGAGCTGTGCATGAGCACAGCTTAATAGAATTTAAGAAATCAAAAGTATTTCACTGTGGTCAGGAGTTCGAGACCAGCCTTCCAACCTGGCGAAACACCATCTCTATTAAAAATAGAAAAATTAGCTGGGCTGGTGGCACCGGGCTGGTGGCTCCAGGCTGTAGTCCTAACTACTCAGGAGTCTGAAGCAGGAGAATAGCTTGAACCAAGGAGGGGAAGGTTGCAGTAAGCCAAGATCATCCACTGTATTCCAGCCAGGGCAATGAAGCAAGACTCCATCTCAATAAATAAATATATAAGTAAATAAGTAAATTCTACTTTAATTGAAATTCTGATTTCAGATAGTACTATTGCTTCTAGTATTTATTTATTTATATATTTCACTAATTAATATGTTTTGTAAATGCCATGCAGTTCCCGTGGATGGTTCTGCATTAGATAAAACTACATTTTTTTTTTTTTTTTCTGAGACAGAGTCTTGCTCTGTCACCAGGCTGGAGTGCAGTGGCACAATCTCGGCTCACTGCAACCCCTGCCTCCTGGGTTCAATCGATTCTTCCGCCTCAGCCTCCTGAGTAGCTGGGACCACATGCGCGTGCCAACCCGCCCGGCTAATTTTTTTGTATTTTTAGTAGAGACAGGGTTTCACCATGTTGGCCAGGATAGTCTCGATCCCTTGACCTCATGATCCACACACCTCAGCCTCCCAAAGTGCTGGGATTACAGGCGAAAGCCTACAATATTTTAAAAAATAAATTTCTTTATTTTTATTCCTGGATCACATGATAATTAGATTACCTCTGTTTTACTCATTCAATACTGTATGGTATTTTAACTGGTAACTCAAGAATCAGAAATGCCTTTCTCCCTTCAAGTTTACTGTGCATCCTTTTCTTTTCAGAATTTTAAAAAAAGTATTAACTCCTTAAATGTTTTCTTGATTTGCTGGACTTCAGGCTCACAAAGCCACACCTCAATGGCTACATTGAGTCTATACACAAATATGTATATTGGTATTAATTTGACTTATTTCAACATGTTAGTTTTAAAATATGTTCATTGCAGTAGCCATTTGTCAAGTCTACATGCAAATATTTTCTTTTGCTGACAAATACTTATCTGTGAAAAAGCTATTGTGGTCAAACCAGGCAATGTTAGAGTTCTAAATGAATGACATAAACATACATTAATTATCTCACTAAAATGTATTGAATTTCAGATATTTTATCAATGCAACAAATATTTATTGAGTTTTCATCATGTGCTAGGCACTGTCTTTGGGAGTAAGACTATAATAGTGAGCAGAGCAAAGGCCATATTCTCTTAAGGCAATGTTCTAATTTCTAGAGGTGGATGATAAATAAAGCTTTGGTTTATGTTTTGCTGGTAAATATCTTCAATCCAAGTTAAGTTACTTTTCCATTATCTGTTCTAGGAACTGGATATGTAGGGCTAAAACACATGTTCTTATTAAAAAATCTTTTACTCTTGTAAGTTGTTAGATTTAGAAATATAAGTAAATTCACTTTTTTACTATTAAGAAGAGTTTATGATTATTATTAATTTATTTATTTTTGAAGCATAATCCCTCTATATTCCTCATGCTGGACCAATCTCCTGGGCTGAAGGGATTCTCCTGCCTCAGCCTCCTTTGTAGTTGGGACTGTAGGTACATCCCAGCACTTCCAGCTATTGATAGACTTAGTAACTAGTCTCAGAGGTGATGATGACATGAACCTACATGAACATAGTTCTTGATTTTGGACCCAAAGACAATGGTAAACATGGTCAAAGCATCAGGGTGTCATCACTACTGAGAAAGAAAGAGACACATCAGTTCACTAATGGCTTAGCTGAAAAACTCAATCCCAGGTCTCTTCCCCTGAAGCTTCCAATTTGAACTATCTGCACATACTCCTTGGGGAACTTTTCCACTGCTTCTTCAGCTTCTTGGCTTGTCCTTGCCTCAGTTCTTTGTCTTCCACATCATCAAGCTTGGCACATTTGTCACTTTCTGTCAAGAGCATCTCACTGGGAAAAATCTTCATCTTAGCCAAATTGTGGCTTCTTATTCTTGTTTATTTCCTGGCTGCCTTCTCTTCCTTCTGCATTTTCAAACTTTTTCTTTCCTCTCTTTTTAAAAAATATTTCCTCATCTACAATTTTGATCACATTTGGAATTTTTTGCCTGTCAATCTAACTGCTATATGGTGACCCCAAAGAGGCCCAAACAAGAGGCCTAACTTGGCTCTGCTGTAGAACATTGCTCTGTACCTCACCCAGACGTGGAAGATCTTTGGGGCCACAGAATAAGAAACCTCCTTGGGTTTCACAGTCAAAGGACCAGCAATGAGTCTAAATCTCCAGTCCATAGTCATTTCTTAGCTTCAGGTGTTGGAATTCAGAGGAGTGAGAAAGGTTCTCAGAAGAATAATCACTCAGGAGGCTCCATCACTGCAGCTTAGTGATGCTTTGCAGCCATGATCCTGCCTGAGTTTGAGGCATGATTTGAAGATAAAATTCACTTTTTAACATACCCATTTCTAAAAAGAGTAATTCTTAGACATTCTATTTATATAACACTGATAAATAACAGTAAGACAAAATATTAAATATGGATTTTTTGTTTTGGTTCAGAAACCATAAGATCTTGGGTTTGCCCATTCAGATAATCAAGCATGCAGTATTTAGTTACTAAATTGTTGGAAATAAGGTGCTATTTTACATATCCAGTTTACAAAGATTCACATAGTTGTCCAGATCAAAATCATGGTTGAACCATGTTCTTTTTAGAATTTCTCCAGTGTCCAATAAATAACAAAAGAGCAATTTTTTCTTTCTTTTCTATCAAGGTCATACAAAGCCACAGATTTTATATCCAACTGAAGATAATTTTAGTAGACAATATTATCAAATTAACAGTTTTAAAAATTACATTCGACATACACACAACAGTGGCACTACTGTCGGACTCCCTTTGACAACTGCATGATGAACCATGTTTTGATGAGAAACTGTCCTGCTATACCACCAAATGCTTGATTTTTGAAAGATAATACTTCCTACATGTATTTACTACTTGTCAAAACATATGTTTGCCATTATAGAAACATAAGTGAAGTGCTTTTTTATTAGACATGGTAAAAACTAAAGATCTTATGATAAACAATAAGCATTTTGACATTTTCATCTTTTGTGTTTTTGTGAAACTTTTTATTAGAGGCATACAGCTACTTATAAACTGTAAATCTGGCAGACAGGACATCTAGCATCTTGTCTGGCAGTAAAAGCAAATCATTATTTTATTTCAATTCATTTTTAATCTGCAAAAGGAAAAGAAGCCACACAGCAATAAATTAAACATAAAAACATAGATCCAAAGGCTAGCAAGTAACAAGAGATGGCACTTTTCAATGTTGTATTTCAAATTAATAAATAAAAATAACAGGGGAGGCATGTTTGTTTGAACTTGAGATAAATTAAATCTCTTCTTTCAACTAAGCAAATTGTTATAACTCACGGTTTACAAAGTTATGGAAGGTATTTTATGTTCTTAATATTATAGTTACTGACTAAAATGTAATAAAATATTATTTCTGGAGGACTTTTAGATCACTTGCATTTGTCCAGTAGCCTTAATAAGAAGAAATTTCTGTTATATATGTTTACATACATAAAGAATTTAAGAGGAATATTGAGCCATCTGGCAAAGTCAAAAACAGCGTCATTACCAAGGTGAACTTAGGATGGATGCCATCATTAATAAGGTTATAATTTGCATCTTGAATGTTAGTATTCACTCAAAAACTTATTAGTTCAGTTAGCGGTCCATACTCAGAGAATCTTAGAATAAAATTAAAAGGCTCGATTAAAGTCTCTGTCTGCTATTTTTGGCAGTTGGCCAAACCACTGGCTAGTTGTAGTTTTCTTATTAATAAAATGCAATTTTGCAACAATTTAATTTGTGAGAAAACATTTTGAAAAATATAAATTTATATAAAATTATAAACATTTGTGATCACTTGTTCACAAATTAGGAATATATTTCAAATACATTTTAAGTATATTTAAGTTATAAATAAATATAGTTAGATACATTTAGTTATTTTGTTAATAAATAATTGTGTTAGAAATAAAATCATAAATTGATATTTCTACACTTGTGAGTTTGGAGGATAACCAGAATCTCTATCCATATATCTTCTGAAAGAAAGAGAAATAAATAGATCTAGATGAAGTGGGGGAGAGAGACAGAGAGACTGAGAGAAAGAGAGAGACTGAGAGAGAGAGAAGGAGAGAGAGTAGCTATGAGACAAACACACATGACCTTCTTTTTAAAATGGCTACAGTCAGAGAATACTACAAACACCAAATGACAACAGAGCTCTTACCAAGCAAGATTCACACCTATCAAGAGAAAGGGAGCTTAAGAGGAGAGGGACGTGGATGATGAATATAAAGGAAACTGCTACTACTAAGACCAAGTCAACACTTAGTGTACAATTGTCACAGACCTAGGTCTAGGAATTGACACTTCACAACTCTCAGGACAAGGTGGGGGTTTGAGAGTATGTGGGAAAACGGTGAGTCTCAAGGAAACATTGCTACCAGGGAAAGTCATTTAAAGAGAGAAGTGGTAATACCCCACATATAGGTGGTAATGAAGAGAAAGAACAAGATAAGAGAGGAAAATTAAAATGCTTACAGAGATGAAAGAAACAAGATATTCCACATCACTCACAAACCAAATTGTTATATTTCATTATGTACTTCACTATACTGACAGAAGAGGGTGCACTTGAACTACAACCAGTGTCGACAAACTTCTAGAAATAGAAAAAAATAAACTAAAATCATTCAAATTTGTTGAAAAGAAAGTCCTTAAGTTTCGAATAAAAATGTTTTAGCTGATGAAGCTTCCCCACAAAGGAAACAACCAAGAATCAAAAGAAAACTGAGTATCACAGAACACTCAAAACTGAATGAAATATATTCAGACAAATATTTGGAGATATAAAAATAAGATAAGAAATTCAAAAACATGGGGGAAAAAGACCAAAAAAAAAAAAAATCAGGAAGAATTCCAATCAAACAGAGAAAAGAAACTTAAAATACCAAACCATATCAGAAATAGAGAATAAATTATAAACTTCCCAAGGCAGAATAGAGTAACAGACTTAAATGAACACCTAGTAGCAACATTAAATAATTTTAAGAAAGTAACATATAAAACAAAACTGAAGTAAAGATAAAAGTAAAAAAATGGGTAAGGTGGTGGGAAAGCAAGACAAAAAAAGTTCTACTATGATGACTGGAGAAGAAAAATAAACAACAATGCGCATAACTAACAAATAAATGTTATTCTAAGAAAATAAGCCAGAAATAAGAGACTATATGAGTAATCTCTTATATGTGTGTGTATATACATATATACATGTATATATGTATAAAGGTGATTTTATATATATATTATATTATACATATATATATAATATATATATTATATATTATATATATATTATATTTTACATATATATAATATATATATTATATATTATATACATTATATATATTATATATAATATACATATA
>CAUYLG010027870.1:0-66292 GCA_963573385.1 Cacajao melanocephalus | reverse complement strand
AGAAAGAGAAAGAAAAAAAGAAAGAAAATGAGAAAGAGAAAAGGAAAAAAATATATAAAGAAGGAAAAAAATGGAAGAAAGAAAGAAAGGAAGAAGAGAAAACAAAGAAAAAGCAAAGAAAGAGAAAAAAGAAAGGAAAGGAAAAAGGACGGAAGAAAAAGAAGCAAAGAAAAGCTCCAGAATCAAACACATGTCACCATCTGTAGGTGAGATGAGCAGTTAAAAGGTTAGGCTACTAAGAATTGTTTAGTTCGTGTCTTTAAATCTCCACTTACAATAAACTTCAGTTATTGATCTTTCCACTCAGGCTACTTCCCTAAGCACAAGAGCTCTTTTGCTCCATGTGACTTTCAATGTGGTTTCATATAAGCTGTGCCTCACCACAAGCATTTATAATTAATCACTATTCCTACTTGATGTTTTAACAGTCAATACCCTTGGCTGTTAAAAGGAAGTCGTTTCTTGGGTGTGTGAAAAACTAAGTGTTTGATTATTAATTTGGAGCAAGCTTAATGAAGAAAATAATAGTAATTAAAAAGTTAAAATTAAAAAAGGAATATTGATTAAAATATCCCAGATGTTTGTATTTCATAAGTCTGAAAATATTTTTAAAGATTTGGATTCCTATGATAATTCATATTGTTTTGATTTGCATACAATGGAACAATACAAACATGAAATTTGGAATTAGAATGCCTAAGCTTTAGAACCGGCTTTTCATTTTGTATCAATTAAGTTCTCTGAATCTCTATGGCTAAATGAAAACAGTAACTTAGTTTACACGTTTGTCATGATGCCTAAATGAGTTGAGGTATACCAAAACATTTTATAAAATGAAAAACATTGTATGAAAGTTACCATCATGGATATTCAGTAAAAATAATTATAGAATAATTAATGTATCAAACATAATTTAACTTATTTTATTCATATCTCATAGATATTATCTTTTGTAAGCAAAGCCAGTGTTTGTTACTCTGCTATCATCCGTATATACCAAGGCTTATGATAATATAATTTCTAGTTAAACCAGAAAATTTTGGATACATGTATACCAGAGTAAAAATGACTAACTTTGATAACTAATATATGAAACTCTATTGTGGTCTTTGCTATTTTTTAAGTTTCATTTTATTTTTGGTTGATAAATAATCATTATATGTATTTATGAAGTACAATGTGAAGTTTTGATACATCATTGTGGAATGATCAAATCAGGCTAATTAGCATATTCATCACCTCAAATATTTACCTTTCTTTGTGATGAGAACATTTAAAATCCTCTTTTAGCTATTTTGAAATAAACAATATATTATTATTCACTATAGTCCCCAGGCTGTGCAATAGGACACTAAAACTTAATCCTAATAAATGCAAGTTTTATCCACCAGAATCACCTGATAGCTGCAGTTAGAAATCAGTATAGGAAGAGATTGTTAAATGGAATCCTTTGTTTCATTTTAAAATTTCGATGTGTAGATCTGAGATGCAGACACCACTCAAGGGTAGTATGATGAGGTGATGTCTTCCTTTGCCTGTCTTCTATACACCTAAATCAAAGAGCACCCCCATCCCACTTCCCCACTCCCTTGCCCTTCAGGCCACTCACCACCTGACATATTATGTATTTCTTTGGCTATTTATTGGCTATTCCCTCACTCCCATGTTAAATTTTAAGCTTCTTGAATACAGGGACTCTGGTGCTGTTGTTCACTGCTATATCTTTAATGCTTAGTAAAATACCTGGCACATGATAGGTGTGCAAAAAATATTTATTGAATGAACAAATAAATCCTTGGTAACATATACTTCTTTGCCAGTAGAAAATATGGAGTAACTTAATTGCTTTCCAATTATTCCCCAAGGTCTAAAGATGTAAGGGGAAAAACAAAACACTCTCTCCTAAAACCCTGAAAACAGCTGGTATTTAACAGGATACAATGAATTGTTAAATTACATTTTTTAATTTGTGTTTTCCATTTCCATTATCAGACTAAAAGCACATGAAGTTCCATTCTGCATCTGATTATTTACCAGTGTTCCAGTTTTTCAGTTACAGTATTTGGTTAGTGCATTATTAAAAAATCGGACCTGTTTTGATTCAAGACCGACTGCAGGGTAAACACTGATCTTCCTGAATAGAGAAGTTGGGCAGTGATTTTGTCAAAGCACAGTAAATAGGGCAGCTGTTCTAACAGAGAACAGAAGGCTCCTGCTATATTTCAGCGAGCAGGCACTTTAAATTCTCCATTTTTCTTGTACATTCATAAAGGCTTAGTCATTAAAAGGCAACACATGCTCGCAACCGTATAGTTGTTGCATGTATTTGTGTTTGCTTTCCTTTAGTAGAACTGGGATTTTAGATGTTACAGCAATTATATTTTAGAATACCCTGATTTTCACTAAAGATCTCCCAGTTTTACATGATGGGAGACAAGCAAAGCTGCTCTCCATCTGAGTTATTTCCCATTACTCTTTTTAAAAGATTAAATCTCCCTTTCAGCCATGTTGCAATGATGCCACATAAAAGTCACTGAAGTGCAAATTCAGAACCCCAGGAATAATCATGTGTAGTTCAGCCATGGGGTGGAGAAAACATGTCCATTAGTAATCAGTGTAAGCTTCCCTGACAGCCACAAATAGAGTTCAACAGTTTTCAGTGAAGAAAATAATGTCATATTTACTTATTCAAGCAATCAACCAATTGACACACATTATTAAACGCTTACTAAGTGCCTGACAGTCTATTACAACCTAGAGATATAATACTAAATAAATTATGCTGAGTTACTGCCTAAAGATGCTTAGGGTCAAATGGCAATAAAAAACAAACAAACAGCAGATTACGATCAAATGTAAAATGGAAATTCTGTTGTTCTATAATTCCACACAGCTGCTTTGGGCAGGGTCTTCTTGCAGAAGTCTTCTTGAAACAGAAACAGGGGAACCGAGATCTGAAGGTTAAGTAGGGAATTTTCACGTGAGAGAATGGGTGGGAGTAGGAGCGGGGCTGAGATTACGTTTCAGACAGAGAGAAATGCATAGTGAAAAGCAATTGGTAACAGAGTGCCTTCTAGAAAGTAAAAGTTATATAATGTGGTTCATACAAGAGAATGAAAGAGACCAGCTCAAATAAATATTTTAAATTGTTGAGGGTTTGGACTTTAATCCGAAGAGCAATAAGGAACCATTGAACGGTTTTGACTAGGAAGGGATCATAGTCAGATATGCATTTTACAAATACTTAGATCTTGACTGTCTTATGAAGAAGAGTAAAGACTGGACGTTGGGAGTCGTTTAGAAGGTTGTTGTAGGTGTATGATTGAAAGGCGATTGCCACTTGAACAGTGGCAATGAGAAAGGAGATAAACAGATTCATAATATGTTAAGATATTGAATCTCTAATGATCTGTGTTTGATTTGATGTCAGAGATGAAAAAAAGGAAGGATCAAAGATATACTCAGGTGTCTTAGGTGACTGGATAGATACTGGAGCAATTTCACCTAAAAAGAGAACAAATAAAGGGGTGAATGAGACAAAAGATTGAGAGAAACAGAAACCTTAAAATAGTGACTATCAGGAACTACACAGAGAGCTAACAAGGGAGTATAGAAGCATGCTGCGGCTGCTCTGAGGGTCCAAGTGAGCCCCTATAAATTTATACAGACTCTAATCTTCATGCTATTCTCCAGCAGTACACCAATTAGAAGCCAACTAAAGATCTGGAGGGAGCAGACATCTGAATTCATCTAGCCTTGAGTATTTGCCAAAGAAATGGAATGGAAGAGCAGTGGCATAAAAGACATCTGTGTAATGATTGGAAAACAGGGATTGAAATGATTTCCCAATGTCCTTTCTCTAAGTCAGTAACAGTTTCAATCTTCTAAAATATATTTTTATAGTATTTTAAACAACTCACTTTATGGCTACATGTAGAGCATACTTATAAATATGTTTACGTATTGAAGTGTACATTTTAAAGTTTCTACTAAAGTGTATTGGGAAGCACTGACAATTATTTGGACATTTTAAAAAAATTCTACAGCACTCAAATACTTTCTACACCTTCAAATGTCAAGGGAGTATTCTGGTAAGCGATAACAATAAAGAAAGGGTTATGCAGTGTGTCATTTTAAAAGAAGAACAAAAGGATCACAATTTTATCACACGTTTACTCTCTTCCTCTCCTACTAATTATTTAGAAGAATTTTTTTTTTTTAGTTTTCCTCTGGATCAAACTTAGCTTTCATGACAGAACACACGAATTCTTTTGGGTGAAGGTGACCTTAGAGAAAATATCTTCACTTGAGTTATTTTGCACATAATTGCAAACAAGAGGACTCCTCTCAAAGCAAGAGAAAACAAAGAATAAGAGGCTTTATGACATGTGGGCCTCAATGGGGTGAAAGAAGTTGGATATCATTGTGCTATAGGATATGAGAAGAATACATCACTGCTATGATTCCTGAAGAACCACACAGGCCTCCCTGAGAAGTGCAGTGTTCGAATGTCGGCCACACTGGAAACATCCCTAGTGAGCTGGTGTTAACTAGTCAGTCAGTGTTTTACAAATAGGCTCAACATGGCCAAGGAAGAAATTGGTGAGCTTGAATAGAGATAAAGAGAAACTTCCCAAATTAAAGTACAACAGGAAAAATATAATGAAGAAGACCACAGAAATAAACATACAAGAGCTGAAGGGCAATATCAAAGGGTAATATATCTGTAATGCCAGAACAGGAAAAAATAAAGAATGGAGCAGAAGAAAATTTAAAATAATAATAGCTGAAAATTTTCTAAAATTAATGACATATAGCATATTACAAATCTAGGAAGCTCAGGGAACACCAAACAGGAAAAGTACCAAACAAAAAAAATACAAAAACAAGCAAACAAACAAAATACACCTAGAAAGCCAGAGGAAAAAGAAACATTTCTTATTGACACACAAGGAGAAGAATTACAGTGAATTTATCATCTGAAACCATTCAAGCAAGAAGAGAGTGAAATAAAATATTTAAAACGTTAAAGGTTAAAAACTACCAATCTAGAATTCTATATCTAACAAAATTATAATTCAAAAATGAAAGAGAAATAAACATTCACAGGAAAACAAAAAAACAGGAATTTCTTTGTCAGCAGACCTACCCTGAAAAGAGAGAATTCAGATTAAGTTGTCTAAGCAGAGAAAAATTATATAGTCCAGGAACTTAAATCAACATAAAGAAAGAAAATGTGTTTAAAGAATAAATACATTTTTTATTCTTAATCTAAAAGATAACTGTATACAGCAATAAAAGTAATGCATTGCGTGAGTATAGCATACAAGTAAGTAAAATGTTTAACAGAAATGTCACAAGAAATGACAAAGAAGCATTGGGGATACTAAGTTATAAGGGACCTGCACTACGTGTGAAACAGTATACTGTTATGTGAAAGTTGTCTTAGGTTAGTTTAAAATGTATATTGTCAACTCCGTGCAATCACTAAAAAATTTGAAAGAATGTATAATTGATGTGCTAAAAGAGATAAAATGGAATCATATAAAATGTTCAATTAAAACCAGAAATGTCAAAAGAGAAAGAGCAAAGACCAACTGCAAAAAGTTGAAAACAGTTAAAACTGGAATAAATAATTCAACCATATCAATAATCACTCAAATCATAAACTGTCTAAATACATAGATTAAAAAAACAAAAACAAGACCCAGATATTTGTTGTCTACAACAGTGGTCCCCAACCTTTTTGGCACCAAGGACCAGGAAGACAATTTTGACAATTTTTCCAAGGACAGCTGGAGTAGGGGGAAGTGAGGAATGGTTTCAGATGGAACTGTTTCACCTTAGATAATATCAGGCATTAGATTCTCATAAGGAGCCCGCAACCTAGATCCCTTGCATGTGCAGTTCACAATAGGGTTCATGCTTCTATGAGACTCTAATGCCACTGCTGATCTGACAGGAGGCATATTTCAGGTGGTAATGCTAGCTTGCCCTCCACTCACCTCCAGGAGTGGGGACTCTGATCTTCAAGACACTCCCTACAAAATAGTCATATGAATTAAAACTCAAATGATAGAGAAAGTCATGCCATGCTAACACTGATCAAAAGAATGCTACAGTGCTTACGTTAATTTTAGGAAAGTCCACTTATAATGAAAAAGATTATTAGATAATGAGTACATATGCTGCCCAGAGATGACACTGGGCTTTGCACACTCACACATATGCTCAGATACACATAAGTACACTCACTCACTTATTGAATGTAAACACATTCACTTGTATACTTATTCACACATGCATGTGTATATACATACTAACTCCAAGCTGCTGGGGAGGCAAGAAGAGGCAGTCAGCACTGGGAGGAGAAGAAAAAACTTTATTTGGGTTTAAATAGAAATTTTTAATTTGAAATATCTATAATCTTCTTATAACTGAAAACTGCTAAAGAATTATCAATTCTGGCTAAGGTATTTTACAAAATTCCCTTACTTTAGAGGAAGTAGGGTTCAATGTAGCACCTGTGAGAGTTCTCAACAAACTTATATAACCATACATGTTCCAATAATAGTTCTTTAAGTTTCCACAGTGATGTGGCACCTTTAAAAATACTTTGTCTAAACACTTCAACAAAGGTAATGCTTATATCTACATTAAAACTTGTTTAAACAAAGGTTACACCAATATTTACTTACAATACTGACTTCAGTTAACTTTTCAGAAGTATTAATTTCTCATTTGAAAGTGCATTTTTTGCCTTTATTGCCTTTTAGTAAAGAAGTCATAGACCAAATAAGAATAAGCCTCCAGCTTATGCCAATGAAGCATGTTAGAATAAATCATTTTTTGAAATATGATTGACACTATCAAAATACATATCATGATGTTTAAAAATAGAGGTATTAAAATTTTGATTAAAGTCAACCAGGTGGCTAAAATGAATTTGGTTTGGAGGCCGACTCTATTGTGTGAAGGTAGCTCATAGTGGTTTTGCACTTATGCATAAGACGATCTACGAAACTAAAATTGTTTTCTTCTGTATTTCACCATTTTCCTACCTGTCTCCCTTTTTCCTCTTTTCTACTCTCCTGTATACTGATATAAACACGGGTTTTGCTAGTCTCAGTCTTTTTGTTATACTAGCAAAATGTTCTATAATTTCCAAGCTGTCAAAATCTGATCTGCACGCCAACAGGCTATATTTTTAAATACATCAATAGCACTGTGAACAAAAACATTCCTGTCAACTGTCCATTTCCCAGTACTAAAACATCTCCATCTTTGATTATCTGTCACACAAGTTCTTTGAGATTTGAGTGTTGAACATGTGTCACATGCTGACAGTCTACCATTACAGATTATAGTCTGCTATTACAGATTAAAAAGTATTGTCCATTCACTGCTGCTGGATCTTGTAGAACATTTGGACATGGTAACTCAACAAACAGCTGCAGTAACAAAGAACTGCTGAAACCTAGATTTTGTGTTGACAGAGCACTAATTTTAATAATGACAAATTGTCTCAGAATTCAATGCTTTTTCTAATATATTCATGACCCTTCTGGTCCTGAAACAAAGTAATTTGTATGCCTGAAAATTGCTTCTGTGCTTTAATTTGGTACCCTTATAGATTTCTTGTATTTTTATGTCAGTTTATTTGACAAAAAAGTTAAATGTTTTCTTAGTAATATTTTGTCAATGATAGGTCAAACAGGCAACATGGAAATGGATTTTTTTCTTTCTCTTTTGTATTCCCATAGGACTTTAAGCATGGAATTCTGATATTGTTCACTGTATTTTAATTAATTAATTATTTCTTCCACTAGCTGTGAGCATATCTGGATTTGGAATAAATTTTATGCGTTTTTTTTATAAATTTTATATATTTTAATTTGGGCTCTATATAGTTTCTAGCAAAAAAAGAGCAGGAACCACAAGCTCAGTTGCACGTAAGGGACGAGCAATCAAGTTGTAACTGAGCAGGTCCTTACCTTATGAATTTAAAAAATACAAAAAACAAGGGGCAGATTAATAGAAAGATCATATTCATGTTTAAGACAATAGGGAGTGGTGATGTCAATATTGAACTAGCGAGGTCACCTTTTGCTCTCTACTCTCCAACAGAAAGCTAAGCTGTATTTCAAAAGATCTCATGTAAATTTTGTTAATATATTTACAATTTTTAAATGGTGAACAATATATTTGCCAGACAAAACATGCCTGTGAGGTGAATTCAGGTCATTGACAGACAGTTTTTCAAACTTTGAAGAAAGTATTTGAAAAATATACGAATGGCTAGGAGCAAGACATCACTGTCTTATGAGGCAGAGAAAGTCAAGAAGTGCTGAGATGTGTCACTGTCCTATTTCTTCATTCTTAGAATTTAATAGAACTATGTGTACATCAAATACTTCAAAGTACAGAGGTAATCCTTGAATTTATTGAGGAACTCTTTAGATGGAGGCAGAAAACACTTTCCAGTAGCTGTTTATTGTTCACCTGCAAGTTATTCATTATTTTGTGTGGAAATATCAAATTGCCAATTAATGATGAAAAGAAATATGTATTTATGACATAGCAATCACGTTCTAAACTTACTATAACAAAAAAGTTTGTGTGCCACCAAGTGTTTTTTAATTTGTGAAGTAGTATACACATTAAAAAACAATTTATTTACAGCTTGTGGTTTTTCTCATTATCATGTAATTTTTTATAGAACTAATCATTGCTGATAGAAAAATTCATTTCTCTTATACTTAGATACCATATGTTGCTTCATTCAATAAGAAAATAAGGAATAAATAATGAAGAATTGATGAAGAGAAAAAAATCCAGCAAGTACACGATGCTGAGTTATTCAGGTCTCCTGATCTCCTAGTCTGCTTGTTGGAAAATAACAAACTGAATTTTTGAATACTTTTATGGGAGTAGAGGGGTGTTAGCTTTGTGAATTGCTTGCAAACAAAGGAACTCACAGGATAACAGAAAAAACTGAAAACAGATATGACAGAGTTATGCCATTTAGTAAATATGTGGAATTATCTAGCAGATATGCCTATGTAGCTTCTTTTTAAGAGGTGCATAGTAGCCACTAATTCATTGTGAATTATACTTTGGCTTTCACATAGTGAAAACAACAATGCAGCAACAAAAGAGGCTAATGTAAAATCCAATATTCCTCAACGTGCTAAAGGTTTATTCTTAAAGAATCTGAATTCAAAATCAAGTTTTATATGAGATAAATTAGATTATTTATAAAGACTTTTAAGAATCTCTGGGTCTAATGTGAGACACTTTGGAAAGCAGCAGCAAACTCTTTGTTTAGCATAAAAATTGATAGTCTTAAAAATAAAACATGATTTTTTTGTGTGATACAGAAAGAAATCATATAAATAGAAATTAGCACACCTGTGACTTTTGAATCTGAATTATATTAAGAATCCATCAAGGGACCATTATAATGCTGAAGAAGAGTTCAGGGCTTAAGTGTCCGAACTGTTTAAGAGGATGTCTGCCTGGACATACATCTATAAGGTTTAGTGCTGAGTTTTTTGTTAACGAGGAAAAACTGACATTCAGCTGCAGCTATACAGAAGAGGCTATGTGATTAAAACTTATAAGCATTGATGTCTGCTTGTTGGCACAAAAACAGACATCCACACATGAATCCACTTAATAATTATTCTATGAAATCTCAAACTATCTAGCTTAAAGTAATTTGGCATCTAAAATCCTTGAAATGTTAGTTGATACATCTGCTCATCTGGAGCACATTGAATTTATTTATTAAAACAGAGTTTGTTTTCCTCAACCAACTTAACTTTTTCACCCTTTGTACAACTGGTAAGCAGGTAAAGAGGACATTTACCCACAAATTTTCCACTTTGTTGTCACTAGATAATCTCAGGTTTTTCTTCACTGCCTTTAATGATAGATGAAAGGAGACAGATTCTTCTTATTTAATTGTTTTTTCTAATAAGCCTTATAATTTTTGCATTTAAATATTGATACTTTTGGAAGTCTTGAGGATCACTTGAGGTCAGGAGTCTGAGACCAGCCTGGCAAACATGGCAAAACCCCACTCTACTAAAGATATAAAAAATTAGCTGGAGGTGGTGGCACCCGCCTGTAATCCCAGCTACTCCAGAGGCTGAGGCAGGAGAATGGCTTGAACCTAGGGGCAGAGGTTGCAATGAGCAGAGATGGTACTACTGCACTCCAGCCTGGTGACAGAGGGAGACTCTGTCTCTAAATAAATAAATAAAACAAAATATATATATATATATAGATACCTTTCCTTTGTGCATTTCTTCAGGAATGCATCTTAGAATGTAACTAAACTTTACTAAAAGCGATAAAATTCCAGTGAGAAATGATATACCTGAGAAGTATAAACAGTTTAGTTTCACCCTGCTCATTCAGTGTGGCTCAAGCTTGAAAGCATTTATTTACCTAGTTACTGATGAAAAGGACAACTGAAGTTTGAAAACGTCAATTTGCTAGCACACACAAAGTAGCTCTTGTATGCTAGTCTTTGCAACTGCCTTATGATGCTAATTTAACTGATGAACTGATAAAAAGTTGAAACTCTGAGAAACTACATAACGTACTCACAGTAACACATCGGCCTTACAACACAGGAGTTTGAGATTCCAAAGCTCAGGTTCTTAAACATAGTTTTAAGTATCCTACATCATTTTAAAATTTTTTCTTGTTAGTTCATAAGTGATTTCTTACATTTGGTACAAAATTTATCCTACCTCTTTAATTTTGTTGTCCTTGTCACTGCTTGTATCAGCTCAATGAGTAGCCCATGAGTCTGGCCCTAAAAAGCGTGGTATCAGTATGTCTTCTGTTGAGACCATAGAAGTCTATGATAGGTAGTGGATCTTAATCTCATAGACATTCTCTCTCTTTTTTTTTTCTTATTTCACTTTTTTGATACTTTGGGGATCAGAACACTGATATATTTGCATTTTAGCTTTACGTTCCCTTATTTCTTCTTATTTTTTTAAAGGTTATTTCCACCTCCACGTTCTCATCCATACATCCCTGCTTAGCTACCAGTTCCTCACATGTATATTTAGAAACACTAGATATTATCATGCTTTCTTAAATAACTACTTCCTTGATGTTATAAAATATATACATGTATATTTCCAAACCAAATTTTTATATCTCACAAAAGCACATGTGTTTGAGCAAGAGAAAAGTAGCCTACTTTGCCACGAAATTAAATATTTCAATTCATAAATCTGTTTTGGAAGACGGGGATATTCTTCCAGATTGCCTTCCCAAGATACTTGTGAATTGTTAATTTTAGTGCATTTTACATTAAGTGGATTTTGACCCCACTTGCTCAGACAGGTGATGATATACAAATTATATAACTGGTTATTGCTTATCAAATATTAAAGAGATGTCAAACAAAGAAGTAGAGAGTAGACTGAAGATGACCTTGAAGAATATATTAAGTCAAGTAATCAGAAGCCAGTGATCATAAAGTCTATGCTGAACATGAACACTTTGGCAGAGATAATAAAACCTGTGTTCACATTAGGTAATAAAGTATTTGAGGTTAAGCCATATTTGGAACAAAGCACAAAACTTCGGTTCAGCAAAGGTGCAGCAAAGTTGATGATCCTTATAGAACTTTACAAAGATTTTTAGAAAATGTCAGAGCAAACATCAATCATAAGCTTCTTTCAGAAATATTATGTGCTGTCTTCAAATAAAACAGCTGCACCTTTCAGGGAGACAGCCCTGAATAGGCGGAAAAAGCACAGAGCTTAATGTTTGATGCACCTGTGTCTAACTTCTGGCTTCATCTTTTCTAACTGTTGGCTATGCTTATTTTTTATTTTATTTATTTTTTTTATTTTCTCAGAGCCTCAGAGACTCCATCTGTAAACTGGGGATAATGATACAGTCGTAAGGCTCTGCTCTGAGAAGGAAAGCACTTGGTTCACAATGAATATAAAAAATGCATTTTGGAATGTATGATATATTCACATCATGGGACAAAGTTGGGCCTGAAAAAATGTTGGTGCCTTTTTCAAGCTATTCTTTGGAAACTCCAATGCTTTTTATCACTCCAAATTTTTATTTTATGCATGGATAGGTCTTTTCATTGTTTTAATGCGTATGTACAAGTTTTGAGTAGTTATCAACGGAAAGCTCTGTTTTATAAAATCTCTTGACATCTTTTTGTATAGAATCCACATTTGTATCATTTTCCAGGTTATATTTTGGGAAATAAGGATATTTACAAATCTAATGCAGTTATAGTTATCACAATGACTGTAAGTAAGATAAGAATATAAATAAAATGTTAGAGCAACTTTAAATAAATAATAACAGGTGGTGGAGGGCATGTTATTAAAACTTAATGCACAAAGCCTTGCACATAGAATTGCCTTGAAAGCAATTAGAACAATATTCCTTTATAGGAAATACTATGGGACAAATATCTAAACAGCTTTTTTTTCATATGTTGTCACTAATATTTTCACTAAATCTGTGGAGGTTGACTACACTTCAGAAACTTTCCTTCAACTGAAATAACAGTTGTTAATCCAATCTTAGTATAGGAAGCAGTGCTAAGTGATGGTTAGAGATTTCTGCAAGTTCTTTCTCAATATGTACAAACTCTAACTTTATCCTCTCTCTCTTTTCCTGCTTCTTCAGAATCGAGTAGTGTACTCAAGGTTAATCTTCTGCATTCTAGTGGTACTCTCATTTGTCAGCAGAGAACTTTTCCTATTAATTAACCACTCCCTGCTCCTATCTTAAGATACACACAGATTTATTCTCCTGCCTCTCCACCATCACTGTGCCTACAGTCATCTAGTCACTTTATGCTAAAATAGGCTAAAATTCACTTATGCCCTGGAGCTGTTATGCAAACTATCTACTGCCTCCCCTGACTGATTTCTTCAAATCCCTTCATGTTTTCCCCAGGAAGTGACTCATTAGAACTTTTGTATTTGGCTTTGGGTTTGACCCTTATACCGAAACATTCTCCTCTTTTGAAAGACGTAAATGAACTCCTAGTTACCAAATTTTGAAGGATTCATCTTACTTGACTTGACATTTTTCTTTCTTTTCTTTTCTTTTCTTTTCTTTTTTTTTTTTTTTGAGACAAAGTCTCCCTCTTTCACCAGGCTAGACTGCACTGGCACGATCTTGGCTCACTGCTACCTCCGCCTCCTGGGTTCAAGCCATTCTCCTGTCTCAGCCTCCTGAGTAGCTGGGACTACAGGTGCGCACCACCATGTCTGTCTAATTTTTGTATTAGACAGACATTTTTTAATGTCTAAATTTATAATATAAATTTTGTATTATAAACCCCAATAGAGATGGGGTTTCTCTATGTTGGCCAGGATGGTCTCAAACTCCTGACCTCGTAATTCTCCTGCATTGGCCTCCTAAAGTGCTGGGATTACAGGTGTGAGCCACCGCGCCTGGCCCCTACTTAACATTTCAACCCCATTTGACAATGGTGACTTTTCCTTTGTCCTTGCAGTGTTTATCTGCCACAAGTGATAATAAATTCTCAGTTCACACTTTGTTTCTCCTTTATTGATACTTCTTTTCTTCACCTGAAAAGTTCTCTGAGTTCTACATATAACATTTTCTTTTTTATTTTTCTATACAATATCACCTCCTAATATTATTAAAAGTCTTAGCTTCTATTCCTGTCTTAAAGTGCTCACAGCTACCTTCAAGGCTAAAAATGTTAGTGCCACTTTTGCTGTCTGAAATGTAGACCTCTCTGACTGAGTATCTTTAGATCATTTCACATTCTTCTCAGTTTCTTGCTTTTCTTTTCAAACCAACTCCTCCACCAGATCAACCATTTCAGAGTTTTTGTTGTTTAACTCATCGCTTTCCCTTGTTCTCCACGCCCTGTCAGTTACCAGTCCTATTGATTCTACCCTACCATTTTTCTGGCTGTAATGTCTTCCTTTTTCATTTGCATTTCCATCATTCTAACGTAGAGTATTTTTATGTCTCTTTAGCTCTAGTGCAGGAATTTTCTGATTGGTCTCAACTTCCATCTTTGTCCTAGTAATTCATTCTGCAACAAACACTGCGTTAATCACAATAAAACATATCTCTGCCTATGACAGAAATGTTCACTGCTTTTAGTACTTTTTCCTTAAAGTTGGGGTTGCTTCAAAATTATTTGAGGCCCTTCACTGTCTAACCTTAACCTTGATTTCCAGGTGTTGACTCTTTGATACAACCATATTCTATGCCATTCTTTACACTTTACCCATGCTCTTGTCTGTGGGATCACAATTCCAATTTTACTTTTGGAAATTGTATACCTTCTGCAAGTCCAACTTATAAATAATTGTAGCACTTCACTGTTCTCTTAGTGCCTGTATAATACACACATTTTTGTTTTTTGTTATATTAGATGAACCATATAAAATTGCTGTTTTGTAGGATAAAAATGGTAGAAAATAGGAAATTTTACCTGGTGTAACCTAATATTTTTCCTATTGGATTGGAAGCTTCTTGAAAGTAGAATTGAGTTTTGTCTATCCTTGTAAATTCTCCAGCATATTGATATTTATAATCACTCAATATTTATTTATTAAATTTAAGACTTGGTAATACATATCATGTACATTATTTATACTTGGATGTATTGTGAATAATTTACTTTGTACTTTTAGCTTACTTATATTTTTCTACACTAATTGTTTTTAACATTTTGTGCTTTGATATATAATGTGCATGCAGAAAAGTAAATAAAACTTTTTCTACTAAGCCATGGTATCTATTTGTGCAAGTTGTCTCAACTTATTCTTTTTTAAGAGACATAAAATGTTATTTCTTTTGCATACAAATTTTACCTAAGTAGCCAATACTTCTGACCACCAAAGATTTCCTATTTCACATGCCTGCCACTTTAGTTTTTACCATAATACAACTAAACTCTTTCACGTACATTGTGCCTCTCACAGTTAACTCGTTAATTATTTGTGTGTGTGGGTGGGTGTGTTTGTGTGTGCACGTGTGCATTGAGTTATAAGTGGGTATACTAGAGATAAGAGGGGGCTCAAGAAGGGATTGTACCTGCTGAAATGCTGAAATCATGTTTCTATCTGCTTCCTAATTTGTTTTTTTTTTTTTTTGAGGGGGTGGGAAATGGGAGGGTAGTCATAGATTTATTTATTTATTTATTTGTTCTTCTAAAAAAAGGGATACATGTGCAGAACATGCAATTTATTACACAGGTATATGTGTGCCATGGTTGATTGTTGTACCTATTGCCCCATCCTCTAAGTTCCCTCCCCTAATCCCCAAGAGGTCCTAGTGTACATTGTTCCCTTCTCTATGTCCATGTGTTCTCAATGTTGAACTCTCATTTGTGAGTGGGAACATGTGGTGTTTGGTTTTCTGTTCCTGTGTTAGTTTGCTGAGCATGATGGCTTCTAGTTTTATCCATGTCCCTGCAAAAAACCATGAGGTCATTCATTTTTTTTTAATTTTTATTTTTGCTCATTAATTTTTATGATGGCATAGTATTCCATGGTGTATATGTAGCACCTTTCCTTTATCCAGTCTACCATTGATGGGCATTTGGGTTGGTTCCAATCTTTGCTATTGTATATAGCGCTGTAACAAACCTACAGGTATATGTGTCTTTATAGTAGAATGATTTATATTCCTTTGGGTATATACCCAGTAATGGGATTGCTGGGTCAAATGGTATTTCTGGTTCTAGATCCTTGAGGAGTGGCCATACTATCTTCTACAATGGTTGAACTCATTTACATTTCCACCAACAGTGTAAAAGCTTTCCTATTTCTCCACAGCCTTGCCAGCATCATCTATTGTTTCTTGACTTTTTAATAATTGTGATTCTGACTGGCATGAGATGGTATCTCATTGCGGTTTTGGCTTGCATTTTTCTGATGATCAGTGACGTTGCGCTTTTTTTCATATGTTTCTTGGCTGCATAAATGTCTTCTTTTGAGAAGTGTCTGTTCTCTGTTCATATCCTTTGCCTACTTTTTGAGGGTTTTTTTTTTTCTTGTAAATTTGTTTAAGTTCCTTGTAAATTCTGGATATTGGACCTTTGTCAGATGGGTAGATTGCAAAAATATTGTTCCCTTCTGTAGGTTGCCTGTTCAGTCTTTTTTCTTCATAGAAAAAGAAAAATAGTTTCTTTTTCTATGCAGAGCTCTTTATTTTAATTAGATCTGATTTGTCAATTTTGGCTTTTGCTGCAATTGCTTGTGACATTTTAGTCATGAAGTCTTTGTCTGTGCCTATGTCCTGAATGGTACTGTCTAGGTTTTCTTCTAGGATTTTTATGGTTTTGGGTTTTACATTTAAGCTTTTAATCTATTTTGAGTTAATTTTTGTACAAGATGTAAGGAAGGGGTCCAGTTTCAGTTTTCTGCATATGGCTAGCCAGTTTTTCCAGCACCACTTACTAAGAGATCCTTTACGCACTGCTTGTTTTTATAAGGTTTGTTGAAGATCCGATGGTTGTAGATAGGTGGTGTTATTTATGAGGTCTTCGTTCTGCTCCATTAGTCTATATATCTGTTTCAGTACCAGTACCATGCTGTTTTGGTTACTGTAGCCTTGTAGTATAGTGTGAAGTCAGTAGCATGATGCTTCGAGCTTCGTTCTTTTTGCTTGGGATTATCTTGGCTATATGGTCTTTTTTGATTCCATATGAAATTAAAAATTTTTTATCTAATTCTGTGAAGAATGTAAATGGTAGTTTAAAGGGAATAGCATTGAATCTATAAATTACTTTGGGCAGTATGGCCATTTTCACGATATTGATTCTACCTACCCATGAGCATGGAATGTTCTTCCATTTGTTTGTGTCCTTTCTTATTTCCTTGAGCAGTGGTTTGTAGTTCTCCCTGAAGAGGTCCTTTCATCCCTTGTTAGCTGTATTCTTAGACACTTTATTCTCTTTGTAGCAATTGTAAATGGGAATTCATTCATGATTTGCTCTCTGCTTGCCTATTGTTGCTGTAAAGGAATGCTTGTGATTTTACACATTGATTTTGTATCTTCAGACTTTGCTGAAGTTGTTTATCAGTTCAAAAAACTTGGGCTGAGATGATGGGGTTTTCTAAATATAAAATTATATTGTCTGCAAACAGAAGCAACTTGACTTCTTCTCTTTCTATTTGAATAGCCTTTCTTTCTTTCTCTTGCCTGATTGACTTAGTCAGAACTTCCAATACTATGCTGAATAGGTGTGATCAGAGAGGGCATCCTTGTCTTGTACTGGCTTTCAAAGGGAATGCTTCCAGCTTTTACCCATTCAATATGATATTGGCTGTGGGTCTGTCATAAATAGCTCTTATTATTTTGACATATGTTCCATCAATACCTAGTTTATTGAGAGTTTTTAACAGGAAGGGTTGTTAAATTTTATCTAAGGCCTTTTCTGCATCAGTGTTAAGAGGGAAATGTATAGCACTAAATGCCCACATCAGAAAGCCAGAAAGATCTCAAATAGATGCCCTAAATTCACAGTTAAAAGAGCTAGAGAGGCAAGAAAAAACTAATCCAAATGCTAGCAGAAACAAAAAATAACTGAGATCAGAGAAGAAATGAAGGAGATAGAGACACAAAAAACCCTACGGAAAAAAAAAATAAACAAATCCAGGAGCTGGGTTTTTGTAAAAATTAGCAAAATAGATAGACCAGTAGCTAGGCAAAGAATAGAGAAAAGAATCAAATAGACACAACAAAAAATGATAAAGGGGATATCACCACTGACCCCACAGAAATCAGAAATACAAACTACCATCAGAGAATACTATAAAAACATCTATTAAAATAAACTCTAGAAGAAATTGATACATTCCTGGAGGCATACACCCTTCTAAGGCTACACCAGAAAGAAATTGAATCCTGGAATAGACCAATAACAAGCTCTGAAATCGAGGCAGTATTTAATAGTCTACCAACCAAATAAAAGCCCAGAACCAGATGGATTCACAGCTGACTTCTACCAGAACTACAAAAAGGAATTGGTACTCTTCCTTCTGGAGGCTATTCCAAATAATTGAAAAGGAAGGACTCCTCCTTAAATCATTTTTTGAAGCCAGTGTTATCCTGATACCAAAGCGGGGAATAGACACAACAAAAAAAACTTCAGGCCAGTATCTCTGATGAATATTGATGTGAAAATTCTCAATAAAATACTGGCAAACCAAATCCAGCAATGCATCAAAAAGCCTATCCACCATGATCAAGTTGGCTTCATTCCTGGGATGCAAGGCTGGTTCAATATACGCAAATCAACAAACGTAATCAATCATGTAAACAGAACCAAAGACAAAAACCACATGCTTCTAATTTTCAAAATGATCAAGCTTGCCTAACATATTTGCCTTAAGAGGGGAGGGACAGTGGGGAGTGGGGATGGTGAGGAAAGAAATCATGGGGAGAAATACCAGATACAGGTGATGGGAGGACGAAGGCAGCAAACTACCTTGCTATTTATGTATCTATGTAACAATCCTGCATGATCTGCACAGGTACCCCCAGAATCTAAAGTACAATTAAAAAAATACAGTATCTTGTATTTAAAACCTAACAAAGCAAAAAACAAAGAAAGTGATTCTAATACAAAATATTAAGTAATATCAAAATTCTCCATATATTCACATTCATGGGATTATGGTATGAATTTTTCAGGTAATTAGAAGCTTTAATAGCATGTAGCCATGGACAATTATGAACATCAGTCTCTGAACATTGGACTCAATCTTTGAGATAATTTATCTGTATTTCTTTTGGTAGAGGCTGAGAAAACACATTGACTAGGGTAGTTTTTCAATTATGACAGCCTTTTGAGTGAGGGTGAGGATATCATCACCTGCTGCTAAAATCACTTCCTTTTGATAAAATCCTATGTTTTACAAGAACACATATTATTCTAGAAATTAACCTTGTCTATATATGAGCTGTTCACATTGCATGAAAATTTTTTGCAAGAAAGTACAAGCAAGCAACTACTTTGCATGGTATTTTTAATATCACTATACTTGTTTTCTTTTCCATTTACATGTTTTTAAATATTTATGATTTTGTCACTTGCTCTTTATGTTTCCTAGAAGTCAACCATGTACAACTCAAACTTTCTTTCTCCCTTATTATTACTTCTTAGTAGACTATTTTTTTAGGTCAATTTTGGGTTCACAACATAATTGGGTGGTGGGTATGGAGATTTCCCTTACATTTTATGACCCACACTTGCACAGGCTCTCCTATTATCAAGATCCCCCATCAGAGTGGTACATTTTTTATGACTGATAAACTTTCGTTGACACATCATTATCACCTAGAGTGCACAGATAGTTTACATCAGGTTTCATTCCTGGTGTGCTATATCAAATAGATTTAGACAGATGTATAATGACATGCATCTACTAGTATAGGATATAGAATAGTTTTACTGCCCCAAAAATCTTTGCTCCACCATTTCATCCCTCTCTTCCCTTTAACACCTGACAAACACTGATCTTTTTGCTAACTCCATAGTTTTAACCTTTTCCAGAATGTCGTATAGATGAAAATCATGCAGCCCTTTAAGATAAGCTTTTTTCAGTTAATAATATACATTTAAGTTTCTTCCATATCTTTTCATGGTTTGATAACTAATTCCTTTTTGGAACTTAATCATATTTTACTGTGGTGATTTAACACAGTATATTTCGCTATCCACCTACTAAAGGATATCTTGTTTCTTCCAAATTTTAGCAATTGTGATTAAAGCTACTGTAAACATTGGTGTGCAAAATTTTGTGTGGACAAAAGTTTTCAACTTTTGGGGGTAAATATGAAGCAGCATGATTGCTGGATCTTATGGCAAGTGTATGTTTAGTTTTGTAAAAAACAGATATACTGTTTTCCAAGTAGCTATACCATTTTGCATTGCCACCAGCAATGAATGAGAGTTTATGTTGGTCCACATCCTCACCGACATTTGATATTGTCAGTGTGTTTGATATATTGGTAATTATAGTAAGTGTGTAGTGGTGTTACCCTGCATTTCCCTGATGACATAATACAGAACATCTCTTCATATGCTTATTAGCCATCTGCATATCTTCTCTGTTGAGGTATCTAGTAAAGTCTTCAGCCCATTTTAAAATCTGGTTGTTCTCATTGTTCAGCTCCCATTTATGAGTGAGAACATGTGGTGTTTGGTTTTCTGTTCCTGTGTTTGCTGAGAATGATGGTTTACAGCTTCATCCATGTCCCTGCAAAGGACATGAATTCATCCCTTTATATGGCTACATAATATTCCATGGTGTATATGTCCACATTTTCTTTATCCAGGCTATCTTGATGGGCATTTGAGTTGGTTCCAAATCTTTGCTATTGTGAACAGTGCTGCAATAAACATACATGTGCATATGTCTTTATAATAGAATGATTTACAATCCTTTGTGTATATAGCCAGTAATGGGATTGCTAGGTCAAATGCTATTTCTGGTTTTAGATCCTTGAGGAATCACCACAGTGGACACAGGGAGGGGAAAATCACACACTGGGGCCTGTTGGTGGGTGAGGGCCTAAGGGGAGGGGTAGCATTAGGAGAAATACCTAATGTAGATAAAGGGTTGATGGGTGTTATTTTTTGCTTTTATTTTAGCTTCAGGGATACATGTGCAGGTCTGCCATATAGGTAAATTCATGCCACCAAGGCACATGTATACCTATGCAACAAACCTGCACCTTCTGCACATGTATCCCAGAACTTAAAGTATAATAATAATTCTAAAAATCTGGTTGTTTAGTTCTTTATTGTGGAGTTTTAAGAATTTTTTGTAATAGTTAACAGTCATTTATTTGATGTGTCCTTTGCAAATATTTTCTCCCAGTCTATGGCTCATCTTCTTATTCTCTTGATGCTGTATTTCATATAGTAGTTTTTAATTTTAATGGCATTCAGCTCATCAGTTATTTCTTTCATAAATCAGGCCTTTGGTGGTATAGCTAAAAAGTTATTGCCATACCCAAGGTCATATTATCTTACAGGAGTTTTATAGTTTTATGTTTTAAATTTAGGTAGGTCTATAATCCATTCTGGGTTAATTTTTGTGAAGAGTATAAAGTGTCTAGATTTATTTATTTATTTATTTGATGTATAGTGGTTCCAGCACCAGTTACTGAAAAGATTATATTTTTTCATTGTTTTGCTTTTTTTTCTCGGTTAAAAATCAGCTAACTATATTTATGAATGTCTTTTTTTCTCGGTTTTCTATTATCTTCCATTGATCTATTTGTTTATTCTTTCAATACTGCACTATATTTGATACCTGTAGCTTTATATTATGCCTTGAAGTCGGGTTGTATCTGTCCTTCAACTTATTTCTTCTCCTTCAATATTTTGTGGGTATTTTTGCCTCACCATATAAATTTTAAAATCAGTTTGTTAATACTCACAAACCACTTTTAGAGATTTGGGTTGGGATTGTGCTGAATCTACAGATCAAGTTGGAAGAAACTGGCATCTTGGTAATATTGAGTCTTCCTATATACAAACATGGAATAACTCTTCATTTATATTACTTATTCTTTGATTTCTTTGATCAGAGTTGCAGTTTTCCTCACATAGATTTTGCACATAGGTTATTAGAATTATATCGAAATATTTCCTTTTTCAGGGTGCTAATGTAAATAGCATTGTGTTTTTAACTTCAAATTCCATTTGTTTATTGTTGATATATAGGGAAGCAATTGAATTTTGTATATTAACTTTGTATCCTGTAAACATTCTATAATCACTTATTATGTCTAGGAGGTTTTTTTTTTTTGGTAAATTTTTTCAGATTTTCTACATAGACAATCATATCACCTGCAAACAAAAACTGTTTTCTTTTTCCTTCCCAATGAATATGCCTTTCATTTCCTTTCTTTGTCTTACTGGCTGAGCTAGATTTTCTAGCACAATGTTCAAAAAGTATGGTGAGCGGGGACATCCTTGCCTTATTCCTGATTTTAGTTGGAAAGCTTTCAGTTTCTTAACATTAAGTATGATGTTAGCTACAGATTTTTATAGATTTTTTAATATTAAGTTGAGAAAGTCTCAGTCTATTCCTAGTTTACTGAATGTTTTCTTTTTTAAACCATAAATGGGAGATGGATTCTTCCAAATGCTTTTATTTAAATCTACTAATATGGTGTGATCTTTCTTCTTTAGTCTACTGATATGATGTATTACATTAATTGATTTTCCAATGATGAGCCAACATTGAATACTTGAAATAAATCTCATTGGATCGTCTTTTTATACACTGTTGGATTTAATTTGCTAATACTTTGTTGAAAATTTTTACCTCTTCGTTCATAAGATAAACTGGTTTGTAGTTTTCCTTTTTTGAAATGGTTTTTTCCGGTTTTGGTACTACCAGGAAAATGATGGCCTTATTAAATGAGTTAGAACATATTCCCTTTGCTTCTATCTTGTAAAAGGGTTTGTAGAGGATTGGTATGATCTTTTCCTTACATGTTTGCTAGAATTCACCAGTGAACCCACTTGACATAGTGATCTTTGTTTTGGAAGGTAATTAATTGTTGACTTAATTTCTTTAATAGGTGTAATTCTAATAAGATTGTTTACTTATTGTGTGAAGTGTGGCACATTTTGTCTTTCAAAGAACTAACACATTTCATTTAGATTATCAAATATGTGGACACGGAGTTGTTCATAGTATTTCTTTATTATACTTTTAATGTCCATAGTGTCTGAAATGATGTCCCCTCTTTCATTTCTGATACTAGTAATTTGAGTCCTCTCTTTTTTTTTTTCTCAGTTAGCTTAACTGTAGGTGTATTACTCTTACTGATCATTTTAGAGAACCAGATTTTGGTTTCTTGGTTTTTCTCTGTCGATTTTCTGTTTACAATTTCATTGATTTCAGCTCTACTTTTTATTGTTTCTTTTCTCTTGCTTACTTTAGATTTAATATGCTGTTTCTAGTTTTCTAAAGTAGAAGCTTACACTGATCCTAGATCATTTTTTCTAAAATAGCAATGGACTACATCACGATGTTTCAGTCAACAATGGACTATGTATACAATGTTGGCTCCTGTGATTATAATACCTTATTTTTGCTGTACCATTTCTGTGTTTACATATGTTTCATTACACAAATACCACCGTATTACAGTTGCCTATAGTATTCAGTTCAGTAATATGCTGTGTAGGTTTGTAGCATAGGAGCAATAGGCTATGCTACATAGCCTAGGTGTTTAGTAGGCTAGGTTTGTTTAGATACATTCTATGACAGTCACACAAAATCACATAAAGATGCATTTTTCATAATGTATCCCTCTCATTGTTATACATGACTGACATGACTGTACATGCATTCAATGCTGTAATTTTTTCTATGAGCATTGCTTTTGCTACATCCCACAACCTTTGACCAGTTGTGTTCTCATTTTCTTTTACTTCAAATCTTTTAAAATTTTTTGGAAATTTCTTCTTGCCCCATGTGTTACTGAGAAGTGTGTTGCTAATCTCCAAACATTTTGGGGTTTTCTAGCTATCTTTCTATTATTGATTTCTAGTTTAATTCCACTATAGTCTGAGATCAGACACTATATGATTTTTATTCCTTAAATTTGTTAAGGTGTGTTTTATGCCCCGGAATGTGGTCTATCTTGGTGACTGTTCCATGTAACCTTGAGAAGAGGGTATATTATACTATAGATGTTCACTATATCCAATTGACTGATGGTGCAGTTGAGCTCAACTGCATCTTTATTGCTTTTCTGCCTGATGAATCTGTCAATTTCTGATAGTTCGGTATTGAAATTTTCATTTATAATACTGGATTAATATACTAAATTAATCTATTTCTCTTTGCAGTTCTATCAGTTTTTGCCTTCAGTATTTGCACATGCATACTAAACATTGCTATGTCTTCTTATAAAATTGGTCACTTTTTTTTTTTTAGACAGTCTTGCTCAGTTGCTAGGCTGGAGTGCAGTGGCGCCATCTTGGTTCACTACAACCTCCACCTCCCAGGTTCAAATGATTCTCCTGCTTCAGCCTTTCCAGATGGTGATGCCTATAATGTAGCCGGGACTATAGGCACCCACCACCACGTCCAGCTAATTTTTTTGTAGTTTTAGTAGAGAAGTGGTTTCACTATGTTGACTAGGATGGTCTTGATCTCTTCACCTTGTAATCTGCCTACCTTGGCTTCCCAAAGTTCTGGGATTACAGTCGTGAGCCACTGAACTTGGCCACCACTCTTTTATTATGTAATGCCCCTTTTAATCTCTGAATAACTTTGTTTGTTCTGAAGTTTGGTCTGTCTGTAGTTAATATATCTACTGCTACATTCTTTTGATTAGTGTTAGAATGATTTGTCTTTTACGACTTTTTAAAAAAAATTTAATCTATATGCTTCTTTATATTTGAACTGAATTTCTTGTAGACAACATATAGTTAAGGCTTGTTTTTTAATCCACTCTGACAATCTCTGTCTTCCAGTTGATGTACTTAGACTATTGACATTTAATGTGATTATTGATATAGCTGGAATAATATGTGCTATATTAGTACTGCTTTCTGTTTGTTACCTAATATCTTTGTTCCTGTTTTTGTCTTTCTTTTCTGCCTTTTCTGGTTGTAGTTGAGCCTTGCATATCATTTTATTTTCTCTCTTATAGTATTTTTCCTCCTCTGCCTACTCCTTTTCTTCACCCTTCTTTCTTCTTCATTTATTAGTGGCTGCCATAGAGTTTCCAATATACATTTACAATTAATCCAAGTCCATTTTCAAATAGCACTATACTGCTTCATGGGTGGTGCAAATATCTTTTAAGAAAAGAAATCCTAATTTCTCCCTCCAATGCTTGTGTTATTTCAGTCATTTATTAGATTTATATGTAAGCACACATATATGGCACACACATGACACATATATGACACATACAAATATGATTACACATGTGACTAAATACTTTGTTGCTATCATTATTTTGGACAAACTGTTATGTGTTAGATTAAGAATTGAAAAATAGATTTTAATTTTACACAGTTATATTTTTCTTACCTGCTCTTTATTTATTTATGTAGAATCAAGTTTCTGACCTGCATCATTTTCCTTCTGTCTAAAAAAAAAATTTTCCCACATGTCTAGGAAGGCAAATCTACTGGCAATAACTTTTTTCCATTTTTACTTTTCTTAGAAAGTCTTCATGGTTAAAAGATTTCTCAGAGTACGGAATTATAGGTTGGTGCGTTTTTTGTCTGAACATTTCAGATATTTCACTTAATTCTCTTATTGCCTGCATGTTTTCTGAAGATAAATCAGATGTAATTTTTATCTTTGCTCCTCTGTGTTTCCCCCATAAGTTATTTTAGAATTTTTTATATTTTGTTTTTTTTTTTTGTAGTTTGAATATAATCCAGCTAGGTGTAATTTGGGGGGAGATTTATCCTGCTCGATATTCTCAGATATTCCTGGATCTGTGCTTTGGTGTCTAATATTAATTTGGGGAAATTCTTGGTCATAATTGCTACAAATATTTATTCTCTTCCTTTTTCTGTTTCTTCTCCTTTTGATATTTCCATTAACTATGAGTTATGCTTTTGGTACTTGTCCCATAGTTCTCAGATATTCTGGATTTTTTTCAGTCTTTTTTTTTTTCTTTGCTTTTTAGTTTCAAAGCCTTTACTGAGGTATTTTCAAGCTCAGAGATTTTTCCCTCAGCTATGTCTAAGCTACTCATAAGCCCATCAAGAGTATTCTTCATTTTTATTATAAGGTTTTTGGTCTTTAGCATTTCTTTTTGGTTCGTCTTAGAATTTCCATCTCTTCCATTATACTACATTATATCTATTTATATTGCCTGTATGTTCTTGCTTGCTATCTTGTTTATCTGGTAGATTCCTTAGAGCATGTTATAGTTGTTTAAAATTATTGTTCCAAAATTTCTACATCACTGCCATCTCTGAATCTGGTTCTAATGATTGATCATTAAGCTGTGATTTCTGCTTTTTAGTATGCCTTGTATGCTCTGTAATTTTTTTCTTGGTAGCCCGATATGATTACTGGATAAATGGAACTACTGTAAATAAGTTCCAATAAAACCCCTGCAGGTTAGGCTCTGGTTACATATTTTCTCTCGAGGGCAGAGCTTGTTAAGAAAAACAGATCCTTTGTTTTTCAAACATATTTCAAAGTAATTACTTTTCCTCTCTCACTGAAAGTAGCAGGGATAATTATTTTTCTCCAATATTCACTGTAAAAACTTGGTCAAGATTCTGGAGGCAGAAGTCACAAAAATGTGGGAGCCTTTATGATTGGGTCTCCCTGGAGTTTTTGAATTTCAGACTTGTCTACTGAGCCTGTAGCAATTTGACAAGTACAGTTCAGGTTTTCCTACTCCAGCACTGGTTCCCACGGAGATTTCTGCTTAGGAGGTTCCTGTTCCAGTAAGTTGTAATTATCAGTATTTGCCTTCTATCTCCAATTTTGAGGGCAGAGGTATGCCCTATGACTTCACTTCTCCTAGAGCTCTAAGAAAAGTTGTTAATGTTTTAGTTTGCTCAGCTTTCTACTTGTTAGAACAAAGTTGTGACTGCCAAGGTCCTTAAATGCTAGACCAGAAACTGTAAGTCTCTGGATTGATTTACAATAAAGAAAAACAAAGAAGAAATAAAGAAAAAGCAACACGGACACTTTTTAAAAGTGAATCACTTGTGATCTGAACTCTGGCTTTCTATTTTTAACTCTCCAATATCTGGTAATGTCTAGATTTTGACATGCATAGGAATTTTTACTTAAGTTATAGATATCAAAAGTAGAAGCAAATGAAATGAAATAAAATTCTGCAAGGTTTGGTTTGGGATTTCTTTGAAGTTGTCATTCTATACCTATTATATTCAAGCTTTTAAAAATGTTAATCCTGATGTCACATGCCTTTTACGATAATATTGACTTACATGTAAAAAAGTTTGCCCTTTCATTAATACAGTTATTAGAAAAAAATGGTAAGAAGTATGAAAGTTATCCCTCAATTCATAAAGTGCTATTCTTTTCCATATTAATCATATCTCAGTGATAGTATTTTTGACCATGAATCACTATTTCCCACTCAAGCAATATACATTTTAAACTACAACATATATCATAAATTTCTCATTAATTTTTCCTTTCACAACTAACAGGGTAATTATCAAAAAATGTAAAGAAATTTGAAACACTGGGATGATAAGCAAACTATATAAGCAGAAAATTTTACACAGTATTCTTGTTTTTTTTTTTAACTCTAGAATTACAGGTTATTATTAGTAATATAATTGATATTATTCTCATTAATAACCAAAGTAACAAAGTAATTTTTGTATCTATAATACATGTTCTCTTTATTTGCTTATGACACCAGATTGCTTAAAGGTCATAGAACAGAAATAAGAATAAAAATGTGTGTTTTTGTCCCTGAAACTTATTTTTGACAATGTTTATTCAACTGCTTTGTTGCATAGATACTAGAATTAGCTGAATGTTATATAGAAATTTTTAGAATGATTATATCAATATTTCTAAAATATTTGACAGAATATTGTGTAATTTGTAGATTTTTTTTACAGGAAATAATAGGTATACATTATTAATAGCAATAATACTAAATATATTCAAATCCAAGTAGACTGATAGGCATGTTACATCTATATTCTATTCTCTAATTACCGTAGGCCACACTTGTGTTATAGAAATCCTTTAGATAATTAAACAGCTTTGTGATGTGATTATTCTTGCCTATCCATAAAATTCACAATTAATGACTGGAAAAGACTGCAAAGTGAATATTTTCCTTCTTTGGGAATGGATTATTGAGTTAACAATTTTTACATACTATTAAAACTATTTTGCCTACAACATCAAACCAGGCTGAAAAATGAAAGACAAATGAACAAAAAAATGAACAAAAAAACAACTTGTAATGATTTGTTTGAACTGTCTTTCTTCATCTACACGGCCAAAAATTTAGTTGCAGGATAAAAATTCTTTCTTTTTTTTTCTCCAATGAATCAGTGTATTATGTGTGTAGCCTCAACCTAATTAATATACCACCCCATAAAATCCCTACATTATGCATTCCCTGGACCAGTTCATTGCTAATTGGTGGAAATAAAGTTTGTTAAATGGGCTATTCATCTTGGATATAATTATACATACAATATTTAGCTTCTGAAAGTGATTGCATAGCACACACAATTTGAACCTCTCTGTGATATGTTAATGGGGATTTCTCATCAATTTATAAGCTACACACAGAGAAGAAAATCTGATTTTTTAATCAATGTAGATAAAAGGTTTTATTTGACACTGTCTTGGTACAAGGGTACTTTTTTAAAAATTTAGTTATAAAACTAGTAAAATTGAAATATTAGAAATGTAAGTTATTTGCTTTTCATGACTTTGTTTTCATCAAGCTGATTTCAATACATTTTAAAACTGCTTGCAAATGATAATTAACATCTATTTTGGAGTCTTACTATGTGTAAATACAACTTGAAATTAATTTTATTCACTATTCAGTCACTTCAGTAGAGATTGTTATACTTTCAAATAAATCATTATTCAATTAATTTTGAATGATAAACAGGACAATTGCAATACTGTTATTTTTCATTTACTTCCATTAAACATTCATTTTTGGTAATCAGAGAATTTTGTATCAGCTGTTTTTTACCTTAAAGGTTTGCTTCTGACACTTTAATAAATGATTCTGAAGTCTGTGCTGGAAGGTAGCTGATTTTTTTTGGCTCAACAGCCCTCTCTTTGACATATGTTCATTTATTATTATTTCTTCTGTCAGCTGACTGACTTGAGGCTAATTCTGATGAAGTGCTTTCAAACAAGGACCACTATTGGTTTACATTAATGAGGAAATGATAAAATGGCAGCTTTGGAACAGAAGAAATTAAAAAAAGAAAAATTATGAACCTTGGGATCAATTTTTCTATGAGTCATAAAATAATTATAAAATATGAAGTTGAAAAGTATTATTCTCAGTAGACCCTGATATTTTGCCTCATTTAGGAATTCTGTATTAAGAAAAAAAACAGGGAGAAAGATTGAAAATAAAGATAACCTTACAGTCATATTTAGAAAGAAAAATCGTGCAGAAAAGCTTGAGTTAGGAAGAAACACGATTTAATCATATATCTGAAGTTGGATGATAAAAGTCCCTTCAACTTTTATGTTTGCACTCTAATTTTTCTATCATGTTATCTTCTCTAGCGGCATTTTTTTTTTGTTATGAAAGGAGATATTTGGGGGAGATTATGCTACAGATAAGCATTCTCTGGGTAACGTACTGTTCACTAGGAATGTAATCTTCAAACTTCTATACTGTAAACATACAGTCATGGTTAACCCATTCTGTCTCTCCAGTTCAGTTAATTTCACAGGCCTATCACAAACTCAAAATATATAAAATATATAATTTCTAAAATTTCCTTATATTTGTCAAAGCACAATAAAACCATGAGCCATCTTCTTTAGCTCTCTGGTTTTAGGTCTTTCAGTTTTAAAAATACATACATCTTAAGAGATATAGCTTATATATCTTGTCTACATAAAAATCATTATGATTTAAACATATTAATATCTCTTTAAACATATTAAGACATATTTGTAGTGATTGTTTTGTAGACAAAAGGCATACCTCCAATCAACTTGGACTTGAAGGTATCTAGAGCTTCAGCTCTTTTGAAGGGACCATGGTGTATTTATTTTTCACAATTAAGCCTATTTATTAAGATTGGAGTCTTTCACATATTTTTATAAAATTTGGCTTTTAATAAATAAAAACAAGAATCTATATTCTATAGTGATTTATGATTATATTTTCTTTGAAACTGTATCTTAATTTGACATAAAAGAAGTACTAAGTCAGCTTACTCTAGTGAGAAATTAGATTAGAATTAGGTAAAGGAGAACTAATATTTCCCAGATATGATACTAACTAGCTAAAACACATTGGTAAATAAATCATTTACCCCTTCTGATAATCAAGTTTTTTGAGACTCAGGGAAATAAATTTGAGGCAGTGATATGTGTTCTCACTGTTTTAATTAGTTATTTTGCTTTAAAGTCGTATCTCACGCTTTTCCTTGACTTCCTTGTAGACAGGGAAAATATATCTGGCCCAGAATAAGGGCTTCTGCTCTCGAGGGCTTGCCCTTAAAACATGGCTCAGACATTTACTAAATATCTAGCCATCAACACTTTGCTCAGCCTCAGTATGCCTCGGTTTCTCCATCTATTTAAAAATATGGTAAATAATAGCACCTCGCTCATAATGTTGTTGTGAAGATTTAATTACGTCAATACATGCGAAGAAGTCACAGCACATAGGAAAATTCTTAATAAATGTTATAATTTTAAATGTTATTTAACAAATATATTTGAAAGCAATAAGCCACATTGTTGAAGCAAGAATAAATCTCTTTACCCTCAAGCTGCTTGCTATCTGAACAGGAGACAGATAAATTAATGTGTTTTCAATATGTTATGTTAGATGATCAATTATAAGTTTATATAAGCTAACATGGAAGCTTAGGGGAGAGGTACAGCCTCAACCTGGGGAGGGGCTGGTCAAAAAGTTTTCGCAAAGGAGGTCACACTTAAAATGAGTGTGGAAAAGGAGAAAGATAGACAAATAGGTAAAAAAGAGGGTCCTAACATATAGGCATGAGAGAAAAGTGGTTTTATTGAGAAGAAAACAACATCAATATTATTGGATGTTAACATCCTCTGTTGGTGTGAGACAGACTAGTATCAGATTGTGCAAAAACTTTCATGCTATACTAAGAGGTTTGGACTTTCTCTTGAAGGGAAATTGTTTAATATTTTGAGAGCAGTAACCTGAAAAAATTTTTGGCTTAACAAAATATATCTCTGGTAGCAGTGTTAAAAGGTGAACTAAGTGAGCAATATCGGTAAGAAATACTCAACAACAAAGGAATGCTCAAGTGAATATTACCAAATTCACATTTTAGTCCATAATATAATCATGTATAGGGTAATTTAAATAAATTCTGATATCAGGGGAATATCACAATGCTATAATACTAAGTGAAAAAGCTAAGATACAAATTAATTATCTCGTGGCACATGTATTTTAAGTACTTTCTAGTACTTTAAAATGTTACTTGTGGCAGAAATTATGTGAATTTTATTATCTATTTTTATTTTTCTTTATTTTCACATTATCCTCAATAAGCATGCATTTATTACCCTTGTTACAAGAATAATATATATTTTTAAACATTTTAAGTCATATAAATTGAATTAAATTCTGGTGAGTTTCTCTCTTCCCCTCTGGCGCAGCAAAAATGATGCTGACATACTTTTTAATTATGTTGAGTTTGTTAGATGTAAAATTCTTGCCCCTTCTATTTTATATAATACGATACACAAAGCCATTTTATTGGTTAGCAGCTGCAGGACACTTGTGCAGTTTGAATTATGAATTATATTTGGGTTTTAAGTATTTATTTTTTGTTATACAAGGTTAGATTTTCCTCCCTTGTCTCAGAAAGGAGACTAAAAAATAGAGTAAAATCAAGAAACATGTTAACATACGTCATATACAGACAGACGCAGGAGACTTTCAAAACTTTTTTCTTAGACTAATGATTTAACATTAACTATGCCTTAAGTCCATATTTTAAATATTCTAAAAGAATTTTGATTTAACATTTTCTACTTTCATAATATAGTAAGAGAAATAAACCATAGATTGGAATGAATATATATATATATATATATACATATTTAGAAATTGTTTTGTTAACTAACATGAAATGTGTACTGATGTTATTAGTTATAAAGACATAGAGAAATTTTACAAAAAATATATTACAAGTAAAACACATGAAATAGAACAAATATTTTTCTACTACCTTTATATGGTGCCTTCTATCCACATCTTAATCAAAATAGTATGGTGATTCAAGCCAAACTCTATAATTTGAAATATATCTATTCCAAGATATCCTTCAATATAAAGTAAAGTAAATAATGAGCAAGATAAAAAAATTCGTGCTTTCTCATGTTGATGATGATGAATAAAGCATATTGATATGGGGGTTGTTTCACAATGAATTACATTTATGATAACTTGGTATTAGGGTTACAGGTCTTAAAACCTCAACTACTGAGACTTATTAGAAAGCTAAATTATTAATGTAGATTAATTCAATCGCCATTCAGTGATTATAAGTTGAGATATCACCAGTTTCCTTAGGCAAACTGTTATTGGTTAATAAAGACAATTTTATGAATTAGCATGAAATTAAAAGTCTACTAATATGAGTAGCAAGATACGTTATTTAAATTCCTGAAGAATTGCTAATAACTCATTTGAAATGTAGATTTTATTTTTAATTTTGACTTATAGAGAGCTCTCCTTGGTTGGCATAAGGAATTATTCCTGAACAGATAATTCTTTGGCTATTGTAAGGGGATGGTATTTAGAGCTGTATTTATTAGCTTATCTTGTCTCTTAAACATTTATGAGCTAGTTCTTTATCATCCAAATGTCAAGGGAGCAAGAAAGATGAGCTGGAAAAAAAGATACTATGAAACCTTGTGGACGCTGAAGAGATATGATCACAGGTAGGGATTCTGTCTCAGGATATTTTAAATATGTCAGAGTACGTTCTCTCAAGATCCACTCAAAGGCTTGATGAAGGAATAGGGGGAAAATTAAAGGTATTCAATGAAGGATAAACTGCAGTATGTGAGCAAAAATGTAAAGCTCATCTCTTTCATTCATCTCCTTAATTTCTCAGAATTACCATTTCAGGAAATGTACATCTCTATTAAGAAGAAAAAAGAGGCCCTAAAACATCATTATATTTCAATCTTATGACAGTCATTCCAGAGACAGGTGTGTGTGTGTGTGTGTGTGTGTGTGTGTGTGTGTGTGTGTGTGTAGCAGTAGTAGCTTGCTCTTTGTCCTAGAGACAATGAGAATATTTTTGCTTGAAATTACAAACAGTAATAGTGTCTGAATAATATTTCTAAATATGCAAGATAAATTTATGTTATTAAAATGTGTTCTCTTTCTCTGCAGATATATCATTCAGTCCTATAATTTTATATGCCATCTAGATACCAATACATCTCATTGTTATGTAGCTCTTGAACTAATGACTCACCTAGCCAAGTGACTAATGTGTTAGATGCCTAAAATTTATTTCAAAATCAGCATATCAATCCATGTACCCTTAATAGGCTCTTCTCCAAACTGATCATCTCCCAGTATTTCACATCTTAGTAAACATGCTTTCACTAATCTGCTTCTTCAGGCTAAACTATTTGATACATCATTGACTCCTCTTTCTTTCACACTTCACATCTAATCCATCAGAAACTAAAATATATCCCATAGTCAATTGTTTCTCATTATCTCTATTATTACTGCCTAGCTGAAGCATTAACTTCTGCTTTGCAATAGCCTCCTAATTGGTATCTTTGTTCTACACTTGCTGACTACTGATTCTTCTTTATTCAGTAGTCAGATTGTTTTAAAACATAATCTGATTGAATCAGATCTCTAGTCAAAATCTTCCAGTGGCTCACATCTCATTTATGTGAATAAAAAGGCTTTATAAGAATATAATTTTTTAAAAAAGCAAACACTAAAAGTTATTTCCATGGCCTAGTAGGCATTGCGTGACTTAGTTCTGACACTTTGCTGGTTTTATTTCCAACTACTTCTTTTGCTCAGTGTGCCTCAGCCAACCAGACCCCAGAGACTTTCTTAAACATGCCAAACAACTCTACCCCAGAGCTTATGTCATTTGCTACTTTCTGTAACAAGAGCACTCTTCTTTTATATGACCACATTAATGATTGCTTCATTACTTAGCTGTCTGCCAAACATTATCTCATCACAGAGGCCTGCCATGCTAATCTATATAACTCTCATTTATATGACAAAATAACTCTATTTCCTTATTTTTTGTCACTCCCCCTTATAATATAATCTCATGAAAGCCAGGATACTTTTTTCTTATTTCTCTGTACCTAGGGCCTACTTGGAAGAAAATCCACACTCAACAGAAACATGTAGAACAACTGAACACTGTTGCAGAGAAAATATTTCATTTTTCTTAAGTACTTGTAGCTCTTCCATAGAAAAATAAAGAAAAAAAATCAAGAAAATATTGTGGGTGTTAAGTATGTTTTCCTTTATAACTTCAAAAATAGTCTCTTCTAAGTTCCCAAATTACAATTTTAGACTACCCTTTCATGATCTCCTGACGTACTTTTATAATCAAATCACTACAATAAGTATAGAATTATATTATATTAAAAATGGTTTTTATAGCTCCTGTTTCTTTCACTATTTCAACCATTGAATGCTATCATTTACCTAGTTTGAGAAAGAGTTAGAGACTGGCTAGAAGAATATACAGGGCTGGGCACGGTGGCTCACACCTGTAATCCCAGCACTTTGGGAGGCCGAGGCGGGCGGATCACCAGGTCAAGAGATCGAGACCATACTGGCAAACATGGTGAAACCCCTTCTCTACTAAAAATACAAAAATTAGCTGGGTGTGGTGGTGCACACCTGTAATCGCAGCTACTTGGGAGGCTGAGGCAGGAGAATTGCTTGAACCCAGAAGGTGGAGGTTGCAGTGATCTGGGATCGTGCCACTGCACTCAGGTCTGGTGCCTGGCAATGGAATGAGACTCTGTCTCAAAAAAAAAAAAAAAAAAAAAAAAAAAAAAAAAAAAAAAAAAAAAAAAAAAAAATAAAAAAAGAAGAAAATTTATATTGAGTTATTTTGGGGTGGTTTTTTTGTGTATATTTTTTGTGGTTGGTTTTTTATTTTTAATTTTTTAAAAAAAAAAAAAAAAAAAAAAAAAAAAAAAAAAAAAAAAAAAAAAAAAAAGAATATACAACATCAAGTGAAAGTGAAAGTAGTTAAGAGGGGGAAGTTTATAGGCATTAGATATAGTCAGGTATAGTCAAACACAATATATTGGTAATAACCTGCTACCAATGGAACATAAATTTGATGCAAAGCTTTCTAACATCCAAAATGAAAAAGAGAAATTAGTTGTGAAAATTCCCGTTTTAAAAGAATCAAAGAGATCAATTGCTCAGAATAAATATTCTAGATGCTAAGTTTTTTCGGGATTTCTTTCAAGATCCTCATAGAGATAACACTATCAATGTGATAAGTGAGGTGATCAACAAAGCCACTTATTATAAAGCCTCTGATACTTATACACAAGTTTAAAAGCATCTACTATGGGCATGGTGGCAGTGAGGAGAAGCATCCTGGGAGATTTGAATGGCCTACGAACACAGCTCTCTTTTCTACTGAAATCCTTAAGTGGGTGCCCCAATATCTGGAGGAATAGAGACTTTGTAGACTTCAAACCATTCTCCCCAATTGCACATGTTTGATAGATACTGAGTCAGGATGCATTTGAAATGATGCTTTCTGATGTACTTGCAATGCAGCTTGTCACGCTGGCAGTTAAACCCAAATGCAGGTGCCCAAAGAAGTATAAAGCATGAAAGGCAAGGAGGAAGGTGGTAGAATTAAACCTTGAATGAAAACTCAGAAGTTTAGCAAGAACCTTGCCAACCCACCTCATCTCAAAAATGACTATGATACATTTGTTCAGAAGTAGTCACAATGCTCTTATAAGATAATTTTGCATTCAGTTAGATTGTAGACAAAATATTGTGTTTGAATCCATTTTGGGGGCAAAAATTATCGTGTCTACTTCCCTTTTGATGTCATTGGTGTCACAACAACAAAATAACTCATCATATAAAATAATTTGTTTTTGTTATTTTTTTAATCAAGCCAAATTAGGATGAATAGGTGAAAATGTTTATGTATCCAGACCATTTAAAAGTGACATATTTTTAAGAATCAGGCTGTAAGATAAGGGTGGATGCAATATATCCATCCCTTACTCAATTCGATATTCTCAGTGTTTTATCAAGAGAGTCTGACAACTGATTCTGACTTTCTCTGTAATATTACAATATGTTTGTTTTTAAATGAGCATTAATAAATTATTGAGCTCTTACAACTTAACCCATATCCAATTTTTTGATAATGGAGTTACAAGCCACAGAAAGAAAAATAAAATTATATTTTTTCCAAAAATAAAATACCACTTATATTCTTTTAAAATAATGACTGCACGTTAAATATTGACATTGTGATGTTAATTCCTCTTTATGCTTCTAGGATTAGAGGGGCTAATTTAGAGTATTTGCAAATTTTATTAAGGTTTTTGATTCTAAGCTGTCTACATTTGGAAGATAACCTGGGACATGGAAAATATAACTTTCTAAAATTTCAACAATAATTATTTTTGCTTATATTAGTGCTTCTCAAACTTTATTATATAAAATAAAATGTCTTAAATTGTTGACTTATGATATGCAGAAATACCTAGACATTAACATTTTGATTTGGGTGATCCTCACAGAGATATCTGCTATATTTTGTAAAACACTGGTCTAGAAAAAAAATGAACTTTGTTTTATAGAATGAGATCATTGATATAATCAATTTCTTTAGTTTTTGAAGAAGAGATTTTAATAACTTGTTTAATTTTTTGTGCATATTTAAGAATATTTTTCTGTCTGTTAATCAACTTCTCAATCTACTACAGTGGTGGTCCCCAGAATGGTATGCGAGAACCCCTGTGGGTTAATAAATCTATCTCGAAGGGGGAAAAAAACTCACTTTTATTTCTATTTATTTTGCACTTCAACATAATGCATATGGCATAGCAATGCATTGGTATAGTAGAAATGCATTTAATTTATACATAAATGTTTATGAGCATTCTGAGGATGTTTGTTCAAAATTATTTTTATTGGTATGTTAAAAGTGTTGGCTGCTTCCAAATTTTGGCTACTGTGAACAGTAACAGATGACTGGATACAGAAAATCTACTTTTACACAATAAAACATTATTCATCCATAAAAAATGGAATAAGATCTTGTCATCTGCAACAACATGGATGAAAATGGAGGTCATTATGCTGAGTAAAGTAAGGTAGGAACAGAAAGACAAACATCTCAGTTCTCACTTACTTGTGGGGTCTAAAAATCTAAATTGAACTCATGGAGATAGAAAGTAGAAGGAAGGTTACCAGAAGCTGGGAAGTGTATCAGGCATTGCAGGGAGATGGGAACGATTAATGGGTACAAAAATTACTTAAAAAAATAAATAAGACCAACTGTGTAATAGCACAACAGGGTAACTATGGTCAATAATTATTTAATCGTACATTTTAAAATAACTAAAAGAGTATAGTTGGATCTTTGTAACACAAGGATAAATGAGAGGACAGATACCCCATTTTACATAATGTGATTATTATGCATTGCATCTCTGTATCAAAATATCTCATGTATCCCATAAATATATATACCTACTGTGTCCCCACAAAAATTAAAATATGAAATTAAAAAGAATGTTGGATATCATTGCATTAGAAAGAAGTGCTTACTTTTCATTACCCATAGGAGGAGAAATAGTAAACATATCTTAATGCCTATAAATACATTAACTACAAGCTAGGGACTGTGTGTAGATTATGGGGAACATTTTGTTGTTTAGTTAGATAACAATAATTTTTTTCAGAATCAGTTCTACTTTTTCAAGATTTTCCTGAAATTTCAACAAGTCATGGCATTAACCTAAATTCAAGTTTTGTATTTGCTTATATTAAAGCTGAGGTAGAAGGAAATTGAGATTTGAAGTACCTGAATTTACAGTGCACGCTTTTAATCACTGTTTTTTTCAAAAGGCAAGAACAGTTGCTTGTTTTCTTTTAATGTTTCATTAATTTATTTTTACTTGTGTTATTGCCAGGCAGAGAATAGGTAACTTGGACTTAAGACAGTGGTAGGTGGGGGTAGGGCATCTTTTAATGTCTGCTCCTATAATTCTTTCTTTATTACTCAATATCTGATCTTTATTTTCCCTTAGTATATTAAACTGGCACAATTTTTGATAATTTAAAAATACAGGAGATTGCCTAGCAGAGGTGCTAGATATGAACAACTAAAAGCAAAGTCCTGCAGAGTTGATAAGAAGATTCCTAAATTCAAATGTTCTCACCAACCTCACTGTACTCAGGGGTTCTCCAGCAATCACAGCCAGTTTGTTCTGTGGCATCTCTGGTCCGTACGTTAAGAACAAAACCACTAAGCTGTCAATCAAAAGGAAGCCTGAAGAGACTGGCCAATGCCATAAGGGGCCAATGAACTAGCTGTACTTAAATTTGATTTTATTTCTTCACAGTTCACTATTATCCCCCCACTGACACCAGGTAGGAGGCAAAAAGGTTAATAAGTCAAATTAGAAGTTAAATAAATATGCTATATGTTAAATTCATTCTTGAATTTTTAACCATCTTGTTAACAGTAAAATGTGCAAAGGGTTAAAGTAATTTTTGTGAATAAAATTATATTGAAAAGTTGATTTTACTGGGCAGTGACAAAGTCTTAACAACAGTTACCTTTCTGTTTTTTCTTATACATAGAAAACATTTCATTAAAGACATTACATGAACTAATGTAAATCCTGTGTGCTTTTCTAAACACAAGTTCATTTTAAAGTCTACTTCATTGGTTGTTAATTGAAATCTATCACTTTTATTATAAATGCCATTAAAAGTCAGTGGACAGTGTAATATTACTATATATTTTATTATAGTCTAATAGTATAATGATTCTAGAAGCAGTGAGCTGAAGTTGCTTATTAAACCAAAAAGAAGGAGGAGGAAGTAGTGGAGGAGAAGGAGAGGGGAAGAGGGAAGGGAAGGAAGAGGGCAGGAGAGAAAAAAAGAAGGATAAAAAGAGGTAAGAAAGGAAAAAATGCAAAGCCCATCCATTTAAAATTGCAATATTCTCATTTGTTACACAGTTTTAAAATCAGTTTGAAAGATTACTTTTCATAAGTCCTGATATCTTTCATTTTGCAAACACAGCCTAGGAAGAAGAAATGGCACAACCTGTTGGTCTCATACCACCATCTCATTTGCGAGTAATGGATTATCAATGTTTATCCTTATGTTTTTTAAGATGAGGACACTTTTTGAAAGTTCAAGGAAAGGGTGGAAGCCACTCTCACAGTTTGGTGAGGGAAAAACAATGCTTTCTTGAGGAACGATGCTTTCATTTCAGTGGAATAGCTTGAATATTAGGAAATATGAACATTAACTTTTGTTTTACGCCTGAGTATCATGCCATTCCCTCACCTAAATGCCCCTACATGTGATCCACAAAAACCTGCCCAAAGTAGTCCCCTGTCCTATTTCAGCCTCTTGCTCTCCTGTTACCCTTATCCCTAACTCCTTTTATTATTTGTTCTTTCCATACTTTATTCCTTACATGCCTCTAGCTTAGTAGCTCACTAGCTTTCTCTTAGCATGAAACAATCTTCTCCTTCAATTAAGGTAAAAATTTTAAGTACTCTGTCTAGCTCAAGTGTCACATTTTCCCGGTAGGCTGTGTGTGTGTGTGTGTGTTTGGCAGTGGAAGTGCATCCCTGTGCTCCCTTTCTGTGTTTTTATGCTTTTTATTAATTTTGTTTCTGGCAGCGCTAAGCATCTCTCTACTTTTTTCTAAGTTATATTTTTTATTTTTTTAGAGACAGGTTCTCACTATGTTGCCAAGCCTGGACTTGAACTCTTGGGCTCAAGCAATCTTCCCACCCTCCCACCTCAGCCTTCACAGGTGCATACCACAGCTCCTGGTTTCAGCAAATCTTATGTAATTCTTCTGTTGTATGTTTATTTTTTCTCCTGCAGTCCATGAGGACTGTACCCTTAATTTTGTTTTTATTTCTCTGGAACACTATAAATATTTAATAGATGTTTATTGAACGAATTAAAGAACCTATTGCTTTGAGGTGAACATGGAATTCTGAAAGTTATACAGAGTTGTCTTTTAGTATCTGTGGGGAATTGATTCCAGGACTCCCTGAAAATACCAAACTTTATGGATGCTTAAGTCCCTCATATAAAATCATTTGGTGTTTGCATATAACCTATGCACATCCTCCCATATACTTTAAATCATCTGCAGATTACTTATAATGCCTAATACAATGTAAGTTCTATATAAATAGTTGGTATATTAGTATTGTTCAGAGAATAATGGCAAGAACAAAAGTGTGTACATATTCAGCACATATTATGCTTTTGTTCTGAATATTTTTTATCTGAGATTGGTTGAATCTACGAATGTGGTACTCACATACAGAAGGGCAACTGTATACCTCTGCAATTGCAGAAATGTGTTCAACCTTGGAAGTTGATGGAGTCTACTTATTGCTAAAATCCCTCTGCCTCAAAAAGTCATACCTCCAAGTTATATTAGCATTATGATAGTAGTTGGCCTTAGAGAGACAGAATAACGTACTGATCAAAAAATAGGGACTTTGGAACTCGACTTTCATGCACCTATAGAGACTGAGGTAGAAGGATAGGAGGATTGCTTGAGCCCAAGAGTTCAAGTCCAGGCTAGGCAACATAGTGAACCCTGCCTCTAAAAACAATAAAATATATAACTTAGAAAAAAATAGATGATTAATGCTATCAAAAGAAAAAAAGCATCACAACACAGAAAGGGCGTGCAAGGGCGAATTTCTACCGTCAAAACACACACACTATAGCTCTGCTACTCACAGGCTCTGTGATCCTGAATTAATTAGTTAACTTCTCTGAATAGTTTCCTCATCCAGAAAATAAAAGCAATGATAGTCTCAACTTTACATGGTTAATGGGAGGCTCAAGTGAGTTAATACATAGGAAATCATTTGTAAGATTAAATAAGGCAAACACTTAATACATGCTATTTATAAATAATTAGAACAAAGATTTATCACATTAAAAATAATCGTGTCAACACTTGAGTGGATATTGAAGATGGCTTGGATATAATAGGAAATTTGCAGATTTTACTCTCATATTCCAGTTTTAGATATATATTTCTCAAAAAAATGATTACAAGCTAGCTTTTTCTCATGTTAGATCTTACTCTAACCATTTTGAAAAGGTAAAATAAAATTTTACTTTAAGTCAAACTTGTACAAACTTTATAAAACATGTTGAAATATGTCCTTGGCTGACAGACAAAATGGGCTCCTCATGGCTAACTGAGGTGCTCAAAGTTAAAACACAATTAGGCTGCTATGCTGGGTGAAGAAGTAGTCATGTACTCTGTGTTCTCAGAAAGATGTCATAAAAGTGTATCAGGACCTCCCTTTCTACAATCAAACCAAACAAGTTCCTCCTGTCATTGCCACGATAAACTGCAGCTGGAAACCTCTCCCACCCCTCCCCTAACCATTTGAAAGAAACATCTGACAGAGACTTCTGACTTGGGCTTGGAAATCCCTAGTCAGAGATCAACTATTTTGACCAATCAGAAATGAACAAGTTTGAATCCTTTATTTGCATAAATGGATCTGATTGAGAACATAGGGGATCACTCTCTCTATGTAAGCCAGGCTCTCACTTTGTTCTTTGGAGAGTACACTTTCACTTTTACCAGTCTGTGCCTCCCTAAGCTGCAGATTTTTCTTTTTTTCAAAAAGTAAAGCTCTCCATTTTACCTCCATAGATGTCGTAGTCTTTTGTTAACAAATACTTGAGGTGTATGCTATTTCCGTAAAAATAGAAAAATTGTAAAATTATCTGTGTGTGCCAAAACAAACAATGATCAATACAGAATTGATCTCATTTGCACATTAAAAATTTAAAATCTTAGCTAAAGATTACTTCTAATGCTCACAAAGAGATTTATCCAACAACATACAGTGGTTAACATTCAAATCAATTTCTATGCCATCGGTCTCCTCCCTGAATTTCCTACACCAATAAAAACGTGGCTGGGCTTGTTGAACTAATGTGGAATGGATCATTGGTGATATGAAGGTGGGGAGTGAAAGTGGGAAAGGGAAACAAATGACAAACACATAAATAACTGTAGAGAGTGGTAAATGCTATGAAAAAAAAATAAGACAAGTTAGAGATAGAGTGACTGGAAAAAGTCAGGCAAACCTTCTCTGAGGAGGTAACATTTGACCTGAGGCATGAAAGGCAGAAGAAAACAGGCTTCCAAATTCCTAGAAGCAACTTATTTCAAGAAATTAATGGTAGCACAAAAGTCCTGAGGGACAAACAATCCTGGCATATTTAAGGACTGTGTGGAAAGAAGGATAGTGTGGTTACAGTGTAGTTACAGTGTAGTAAGTGAAGGTCAGAGTGGAACTCGGTAAATGCAGAGAGGGCATCAGGGGGCCAGGTCATGGACCAGAGTTTGAAGTTAAGTTTAAGATTAAATGAGAAAGCATTGGAGGACATTAAGAATGGCTGTGGCATGCTCTATTTTACATTTAACAATAATATTTTAACTGCTCTAGGGATAATGGATTCTATGTGGCCAGAGAGATAGCAATTTTTTTGGGAGAGAGATAACAGATGCCTTGCCATTCACGTTTGCTGCAGAGATGGAGAGAAAATAATTGGGATACAATTTGGAAGGAGAGTTGACAGTATTTACTGATGAATTTATTCATTCAACAGATGTATAATAGAACCTACTATGGGCACACACTGGTAAAAGGAATGTCTCCTGATATTACTGGGAAGTCACCTACCCTCTAGAAAGTAATTTACAAAACCCTAATAATTGAGCCAATGACTCTGCACACTGCAAGTTACTATCACAGAACTTGCTTATGATGGCCTTCTTTTTTTTAAATTTGAAACAGTAAATATTCAAGTCATTATAAACGATTACATATAAATATATATTGACATATATTTTCATGATGCATTCAGCAAAAGATTGGGTAAAAACTGTATCACACTTGGGGCAATATGATACATTTAATTTTTTTTTATCTTTCTAAATAGCTCATAATTCCCAAATTCTGTGTATAGGAGCATAACATCTCAGCCCATGTAGGAAGCTCTGTCTATATAGATTTGATTACTTGAGCAAGTTAAGTGAATTGCAGAATGGACTTCTGAAAAGAAATTGCAGAAGGATGACAATTTTCAAGTCACATCTTTTATTCACATTTGATTTCAATGTGTACCTATGTGTGAAAGAGAGTTTAAGTGGATATAATAACAGCTTCAAAAAGGAGCAAGGTTCTGTTACTTACACTTTATACTTTGAATGGCATTATTGAATATCTTAAATTGTGTTACAAGTGACAACTATAAATCAAGGAAACACTTCATGCTTGAAATATTATCTTTTACATTGTTTAAGCTGGTAATTTTCATACAGTGCTAGAGGAGGCTAGTAGTCATCATGAACTTTCCATTTACAAGAACATGACCTTTTCTTTACTTCTAAATCTCTTGTCTATTTCTCTGAGTTTAGTTAATGTTCTCACCAAGAGGTAATTGAACACTGACTGTTCTGTTAGGTGTGAAGTTCAATGGAGACAGATCTATAGGATCAATAACTGCAGACATGAAGAGCATCCTTTCTGCTAGTGACAGGTGATGAAACCCAATCTAAAGTTTTCTATAAGGTTTGTGGAGTTGAGTTTCTTATTTATATTAAATTCAAATCAGTCCTTTAAATTATCTGTAAATACGTAACAATCGGTAAGGCCTTTAAGATTTCTTTTTTTTGAGATGGAGTCTTACTCTGTGGCTCAGGCTGGAGTGCAATGGTGTGATCTCAGCTCACTGCAACCTCTGCCTCCCAGGTTCAAACGATTTGCCTGCCTCAGCCTCCCAAGAAGCTGGTACTACAGGCAAGTGCCACCACAGGTGTGTGCCACCATACCCAGCTAAGTTTTTATTTTTAGTAAGTTTTTATTTTTAGTAAGTTTTTATTTTTAGTAAGTTTTTATTTTTAGTAAGTTTTTATTTTTAGTAGAGACAGAGTTTCACCATGTTGGCCAGGCTGGTCTCAAACTCCTGACCTCAGGTGATCCGCCCACCTCGGCCTCCTAAAGTGCTGGGATCACAGGCGAGAGCCACAGTGCTCAGCCAAGACTGTAAGTTTTCATATTATTAATATGTGTTTACCAAACACAGAGGTTGCTATAATTCTATGTATTCCTCATTTGAGCAAAACTCCTGCAACAGTGATGATGATAAATAAAGTAAGAATTTAGTGTTTCCAAAAATATGTCTATTAATATAAAAATTAAAAGACCTTAAAACCAGCAACACTAACAACTGAAACAAAAACCTTTGCCAAAAACATCTGAAGTACTTTAGTAGAGATCAAAATCAAAGGAAAAATAATTGTTTAGACCAACCAAGCAAGCATTACGTTCTATGACTCCATTGGTTTCACTAGAATAAAAAATAATGATAGAAATTTTATCACCTAAAAATAGCTCAGAAAGAATAATATACTGATACCACAAGAGTGGTTTCAAAAGCAAAACATGTAATGAACTAAAAGCCTTTGTAATAGAGGATGTCTTTATCACATGATTTATGTGTTCAAGCAGCTAGAAACAAGCAAAAATCAAGCTGTAAATAAACCCACAGCTCATAGGCTTCTAATATGCCTCAAATATTATTTGACGATAAAAATGGCATTTCAAATAACAATTACAACCAAATTATTTACATTTTCTCTAAAAAACAAAAACACTTTTTTTTAAATCATATCTTGTACTGTTTGCATAAAACAGTAAGAGAACCAACATTTATTTCTCTCATTTTACAGACATATTCTGAAGCACAAAGAAATTAGATGACTTATTCTTCACTATTTAGTAAACTAGAAACAAATAAAATAAAACAAGATTTTCTGAGTTTGGGTTATTAGATGATGCATAACATTCCTGCTCCCTGTTTGATTTCATGAAATAGGTGAGAACAAACTTTTTTTCCCCTTCTTTTCTCCTTTTCCCCCAGTCCCCTCGATTCATTCCTCCACTGTCCCTTTTTTATCATTTTCTTCCTTTTCTCTCCTCCTCTCCTCTTGACTCCTTGCCCCTGTTCTCTCATTTCCATTTTCTCTGACACAACATTAACAACTCATGTGAAAGTGTTACAGTAGGTAAGTAGTGAGACACAAGCAGGGCAGGAGACCCTACTGCCCCACACAGCCTTCCAGTCACCGGCAATGTCAGGCCACCATCCAGTGATGGTCAGGCAGTTAACTGTTTCTGTAAAATAACCATTGATCGCAGCCAGTGCCAAGGAAAGGTAGTCTCACAAAATATTAAAACACTTGAAACTGGCGATCAGCAGCTTCCTGATAAGATCTCAGGAACTGAGCAAGCAGGCTCAAGCATGCACACTAAGAGGCAGAATGGCAAGGTTTAATTGGTATATGACCTTTCTCTTGAAACACTTGACTGGTAAAAGAACACCTCAAGTGAGCATGTGCACAGCTTCAGTAAATACATCGTGTATGCTTACCTTCCAAGAGTTGGTGGGTCACTGTGCATGTGGACTGCGTCCCCCAATGGAAAAATCAGGGGAGGAGTAACACAACCCCAGAAGCATGCCAATGTATAAGATCCCAAGTCAAAGGTCAAACTGCACACTGATCTCCTACGTTCCCTGCTTAGCCCTCTTCCAAGTGCAGTTTATTTCCTTTTGTCCCTCCTCTTAAGCTTTTTAATAAACAATCACTCCTGCTCTAAAGCTAGCCTCAGTCTCTCATTCTGCCTTACTCCCCTTGGTTGAATTCTTTCTTCTGAGGAGGTTTCTGGAGACCTGTATAGATTTATCACTGCAAACATACTTTAGTGCCATGTGACTCAGATACATTCTCCAGTGGTTACAAAAGGGCATGTGGTAGACACATGCAATTATGGCATAACTTTCATTTGTTAGTTTATTCAACCTACTGAGCCAATACTCCAAGCCTAGGGATACATATAGCATAGGTGAAGAAGATAGTCACTAAACAGATATATCATTGGCCGGGAGCGGTGGCTCATGCCTGTAATCTCAGTACTTTGGAAGGCCGAGGCGGGCGGATCATGAGGTCAGGAAATCGAGACCTTCTGGGCCAACATGGTGAAACCCCGTCTCTACTAAAATACAAAAAATTAGCCGGGTGTGGCGGCACGCGCCTCTGGTCGCAGCTACTCGGGAGGCTGAAGCGGAAGAATCACTTGAACCCAGGAGGCGGAGGTTGCAGTGAGCTGAGATTGCGCCACTGCACACCAGCCTGGCGACAGAGCAAGATTCCGACTCAAAAAAACAAAAAACAAACAACAAAAAACAAAACCAGACACCATCATGAGCTGTATTATGCATCTAATTCTATTTGTGTAAATAGCAGTGACATCTGACCCAAACCCATGAGCAGGCTCAAGGGATGAGAAAGAGAAAGCAGAGATGAAATCTGATAGATAGTGAGGTTAAAGTGAGCATAGTAGAGACATTAACAGAAAAATACTGTAGGCATAAGTAGCTCTATATACCAAGGCCTTCTGATACAGAATAAAACCCGACGTGTCAAATAGAACTCCAGATCACCATTATTTAGCATTTACATAAACACTCCATACCATATCTGTATATACTTTACGCCACTAAAGAAAAACCTAAGGCAGAAGTACTTGCTTTCCTCAACTACAAAAATAGGAAAATATCAGCATGTTTTAGAAAACAGTTTATATTTTTATTTTCACTTTATCTGACTCTGAGGAATAACCAGAAAGACATAAAATAGGAATAAACAAAGTGAAATTAGGTAAAGTGATCCAAAATAGTCTTCCTCATTCACTGTACTTAAAAAAATAAGTATTAAGAAAAAGAAGCAAGACATGTCAAAATAATTTAGGTGTTATAAAATTTGTAAGATAGATAAGAAAATCTAGAATTTTGAACTCTTCAGTGATGTGAAAGTTCACAAACAAACCAAAAAGAACAAACCAAAAAAGCACACATTTCCAAATTTAATTTTTTAGACTAACCAACTTCTTTTCCACCAATCCATTAGTAATATGAACACTGATACAAGGAGCTTTTATTTTTCCTCTTTCTTATAATAAATTCACTGATAATGCTTGCAAACTGTTCCTAAATGTGAATAGCATTATGCACCTAGTACTTAGGTATTGCATGCCCCAAAATAGAGAAAAAAGGCTTTATTTACTAACATCCACATACACAGGAGATTATGTTTTTTTGTTGTTGAAAGTTTATTTATGCTAAAGGGCTATTTTACTAGCTTTCATTCCAAGCTTTGGGAAAACTAAAGTAGCCAGTTATATTAGATGGAAAAGACTGCCCTAATAAAATACTGTAGCTTTCACTTATTTTTCTGTGGAAACAAAATTGAAAAAAAAAAAAAAGCCAATGCAATCTTATAGATATTTTCATGTTCTGGAAATACACAGCAATGCAAATTGTATTCCATCAGGACCTGTAGCAACTATTGCATTAGAAAGATGGATGTCTACACAATAATAGAAATCTCTCTCTTATTTCATGAGAAGACAGAGTTCAAGTATAGGAGGCAAAAATATTTTGGTCATTTTTTACGGCACATTTTACATTCTGAACTACTAATCTTTAAATAAATCCTATTTTAGAAAATTGAAACAAAGCTACTACTAAGACACTGGGAAAAAACACAAAACTTACCCACGTTCTCTACAGCCTTATGCTAACTCTGATACTGATTTTCAATGTCAACAGAAAGAATAATATCATAAGCAGCGAGGCCATGGATCTTAGCTGACTCCAGATTTTACAAAATCCCTGCCGTGAGTGTGAATCCCTTACAGAAGTGGTGATTCATGTCCTTTTGTAAAGGTTAGTCCTGCAAATCTTTAAGGAAAGAAAAAAGAAAGAAGATAAAGGAAAAAAAGAGATGACTGTAGGTCTTTCAGTGAGTGGAAATAGAATCTTCCACAATCTATATACTCCACAGGGGTCCATTCCTCTCACAGCTGGTGTCTGTTCTCCCTGGCTCTAAGCCCCAGAGCTCCCAATAACATTAATTGCTTCAAAGTCCCTGTCTAGAGAAGCAGATTTCACTATAGTAGAAAAGTTAGAAGTTAATTTCTATAAAAATAAATACTCCTGAGTTCAGGAGAGGGGCTAGGGGATGAAAAGAGGTTGATTAATGGGTACAAATATACAGTTTGATAGAAGAAAGAAGACCCAGTGCTTGACAAATCAGTACGGTAACTATAGTTTACATAATCTATTACATATTTCATAATAGCTCAAAGAGAATAATTCAAATGTTGCTAACATAAAGAAAAGACAAGTATTTAAGGTAATGGATATCCCAATTACTTTGATTTGATCTTTGCAAATTATACAGAATGCATTAAATTATCATATGCACCACCAAAATATGTATATCTATTATGCATCAATAAAAATGAAAAATATAAATCCTCCTGGAACATCTATAGAAAATCTCCTAGGTCTCCAAGTTAAAGTATCAATATATTATTTTATGAAGATGTATATTTTGATGGAATATATAAGTGCTTTGTTCTCCGTGGAATATTATCTCATTGTCATAATTTTCTTTAAATCACAGTGTTTATAGGATATCAAAGCCAAAAATCATCAAAGAATACTTGGATACCTTGATATCAGTAATCAGTTCTTTATAATCTGCTATAGACTTGGGATATTGCTTGCATTTTATTTTGTTGATCTGCACATAAAATAGTTTCCTGTAAATTACCTTGCATATCCAGTTCTATATTATTTCAGCATTAAACAGAGCTACTCAAAGTTTGTTTCAGGTTATTTCATGTTGATGTTATCCTGTGCCTCACAGCTGCCTTTTCTCTAATCTGTCTGAAGAGCCAGCACTAATCCATAATGTACTGCACCTGCTATTAGATTGCATGAACTCAGAGATTGATATACACAGAGAAGGAAAGCTCATTAACCAGAGTTGGTGTATGAAAGTTCAGCAGACAGCACACGGAGAGGTTTATCATTGCAGTTCCATTATACTCTACTGTCAATTTCAAGTACAACAGTCTTTCAGGCACATATTTTTTGTTCACCTGAATTTTCAAGTGGCCAATAGAACAGGTGAGGGTTAGTGAGTCTAGGCACTGCTCTGAACTTTGGAAAGCATAGTCATGTTTCTGACTCCTATACTGCTATTTTATAGCATTCTAGAATCTGTGTCTCTTCGAACATATTTGTCAAGAAAACAGAAAATTCTATTTTTATGTTGCTCTTTGTGTAGCACAAAATTAAAATGAGTTAGAAAAAAATTAAGTCCTATAGGACATATTAATTTCAAGCTTTTATACTTATTTTGGAAACAATCTGATAAGACTCCAGACTGTTTTGACTATTTTCAGTTGCTATATATTTTATGGGGTAGTGTCTCAACTTGAGTGATGGTGGACTACCTGGTGTAAGCTGTTTCACCTCATACATGATTAAATTATATATCTTCCTGTCTGAACAAAGATTATTTGAAAATACAGGAAGGATTCGGCACCAGGGAAATACATTTTAGTATTTGACAAGTGTGGAACAGTGCAGAAAAATATCAATATATGATGAAGACATGGTAAGAATCTAAGAAAAATAAGAGGGAGTTATCTGAATGTTAAATAGACAGATGTAAAAGTATGCTTTTGAAATCCCATTCAAATGACCCTCATATCATTTAATTTTCAATTGTCAGACTCATTTGGGCAAAGCAAGTTGGTATCCAGGGAAATCAAGAAACCCCATTCCTTGCAATTGGCTGAATCAAAAGATCTAATACATATTAGTAACAGGAGTTCATATGTGAATCAAGATGTAAAACTTTATTGCAACTCATATTTTCTGTTTTATGGTAGATTATAAAATAATGACATATTTTGAAAAGTGTCAAACTATGAAAACGGGATATATCTCTGAATGCCATTGAGAGTCAACTTAAAAATAACTGTTAAAAATGCAGAAAGAAAGAAATATCAGAGACTTTTGAACACAGAATAGATACAGTTGTGTTGTAGAGAGGGCCAACACAAAATAATGCGAATCCTCAAACTGGAATCTGAAGAAGGAAAGAAACAATACTGGTGTTGCTGTGGCATTTGCCTTTTTGACTGCAGAGCAAAGCTGCAGATGTTATAAAGCAGAAAAACAAGTTGTGAAACTTTTCAAGGTTATTTAATCCAGTCTCCTTCCTTTAGGCAGATGAATTCCCAAGCCAATAAGAAAGAACTATAGAGTTGTTGATTCTATTTTAAAGTACTCTAAGGGGGAGAGTCCAGGACATTCCTTCATATACTTTTTCCAGCTTTTATGAACCTCACAGGATGCTTACATACATATGAATTCAGTAACTACGAATCAAAATTCAAAATGGTGCTGCAAATCTGGAAATTATGTTTCAGTATACAAGCAATGAAAAGGTTTTTTTTTCTCTACTTCCCTCAATATATCTACCATTAGATATCTTCCCATTTAACTTATCCTTTAATTATTAAATATGTTGACAAATTATCCTTTTCCCATTTCCTTTGACTTTACAATTATAGATTAGATCCAAATTTATAATGCTTGTAATATTTAAAATTAACTTGATTTATGTGTGTGTGTTTTACAATAAGAGAGATGCACTTACCATTTGATTGCATAAGAATATAGAAATAACAGATTCTTAGCATAAGATGAGATATTAGAAGCTCAATAATAGATTTCATATTTCTACAAAATTTCTGTTTGTACAGCTTCAGCAACAGGGAACTTCATATGTCATGATTGCAGCCCACACAATTTTCTGACAGACTTAATTTATCCTTATATAATATTTATCCTCACATAATGGTTAGATTATATTGTTATTTTATTTGAAAATGATTGGGGCTTTTCATTATTTCCTTTTAAATTTCACCTTGTTAGATATGCTTTTTTATTCTAATATGCTGAGCAAAACTAGATATTAATATCATAATCTGGTGTATTTACTTTCACTGTCAGCTTTGTGTCATGCTAGTATGTCCTTATTCACCCACTTATGAACATACTAAAACAACAATATTAAGTACGGAAAACTATCAATCATTTTCAAATCCACAGAGAAAATTACCATCCATGAGAGACATCATACGTCTATAGCATTTCCATAATATTAAAGCATAGATGATTAATGGAAAAGGAAATACAGTATAGATTGGCTTTTGTGTTTTAGAATGTATGCTAACACTATTGATTACCTCTTCTACTTATAAGTTCCTACAAACATCACTTTTACACATTGAGTGTCAGCTGGGAAAGAAGATAGAGAAAATGATAGTCTCTGGATGATTTCATGGATGTTTAATACTTCCCACTAAAAATACATTTCCCCTGGGAAATCTGATGGATACGTAGAATAATGTATTCCTGATTTTTTCCTTTAAAAATAGCTCTGTTAAATAGAAACATTCTTCAGAGTCAGCATATTATTTCATATTGATAATTGTAATCTTCAAATTAATTAAATTATAGTTCTTTGCTCATCACGGTTTGGGTGAAAGATATGAAAATACTCTCTACTCTGACAATGAATTAAGTGATTATTGGAGGAAAAGAATGGAACAGAGAAGGCTGGCTTATTTTTTCATTTTCTGGTGACTTCTTTCCCCATACCATTTTTGCAGGCTCCCTCCTTGCCAGCCTTGTTGGAACCTTAAACTTGAAATAGTAACTCATCATCAAGAAGCCCTAATATTTACTTTTTCAACATTAGTGAGGTAAATATCAATCATAGCCCATCACCTCGCTATTCATGAGAAGACACGTATACAGAAACGACACAAGTGCAAATCATCTTTTCTTTCATTCACTTCTTCCTTCTTTCTGTGTTCCCAATTTTCCTTCACTCACTCCAAGTCTGCATCCCACAGTTCCTCATCTGGTGTGATGGTTAAACTTATGTGTCAACCTAACTGGACTATGGAATGCCCAGATCATTTTGTCAGACCTTATTTTGGATGTGTCCATAAGGTGTTTTTGGATGAGAATAACATTTTAATTAGTCCAGTGCACATCCCTTGTGTTGAGTAAAGCATATTCCCCTCTGTAACGTGGGTAGACATCGTCATTCGAGCTATTGAAGACCCAAATGAAACAAAAAAGCTAAGTAAAAGGAATTGCCTTCTGCTTTACTGCCTTCATTTTGGGACATTGGTTTTTCTTCTCTGCCTTTGGACTATAACTGCAGTCTTGGTTTTCATTGGATCTTGAGGCTGCTGGCATTTGGACTGAAACTGTGCCATCAGTTTTCCTGGGTCTCCCCAGCTTCGTGACTGCATGTCAGATCTTGGGTCTTGACAACCTTCATAATTCCAATTCTTTATAATCTCTGAGCCAATTCTTTATAATTTCTCTTTCACTGTCTCTGTCTATCATCTATCTATCTATCTATCTATCTATCTATCTATCTATCTATCTATCTATCTATCTATTTATCTACCTGTTTAAATCCTATTGGGTCTGTTTCTCTGGAGAACCCAGTCTCAGACATCTGATAACTTGTGTTATGAAGGCCTGGAACTAAGCTCCATTTGGCCTGGGTTCTACCAGATGCTACATCTAGCCTGTTTCCTTGAGCTCTAAGGAATATCTACTCAGGTTGCTTGAGGCTAGTCCTTGCTTTGAGCAACATTGTCCCTTAAACGCTCATCTTTATGGCATATTATTTGCTTGATCTATACTTCATATTCCCATATTAGGATATGCTTTTTTTTTTTTTTTTTTTTTTTTTTTTTGTGAAATGGTCTTGGTATGGCGCCAGGTTGGAGTGCAGTGGCGCAATCTCGGCTCACTGCAACCTCCGCCTTCTGGGTTCAAGTGATTCTTCCGCCTCAGCCTCCCGAGTAACTGGGACCACAGGCGCGTGCCACCACACTTGGCTAAGTTTTTGGTATTTTTAGTAGAGACGGCGTTTCACCGTGTTGGCCAGGATGGTCTCGATCTCTTGACCTTGTGGCCGGCCCACCTCGGCCTCCCAAAGTGCTGGGATTACAGGCGTGAGCCACCGCGCCCGGCCGCTATCTTATCCATACTATTAACCCTCTAGACTCCCTTAACCCTCTATTCCTGCTGTGTCTATCCTTGTTTCTATCATTTACCTATGTATCCTACATAGCAATCACTATCAATTTACAATTACAAAGCAATTGTAGTTTGTGACTGGACAGAAGAAGCCTCCTGAAACTCCCCTCTTTCACTATCCTATCTGCCTAAAATTAAAATAAATCAATACACCTGTGTAGCAATGATAAGCTTTTTAAAGTGAGGTTTATAAGACAGTATAGTTTGGTTAGTTCGCAAGTGATAAACATGGAAATACTAGAAGCCAAATAGTCTTTTATGTCATTTAAAGTCTTGAGATTTATTTCAAGTTTTAATCTCTAAATTATGCTCTATGAGGGATACTGTGTTCAAAATAGTTAAAAACATGCATAATCTACGTCGTTATTAACAAATAGACAAAATTCAAGTTATAAACACCAGTAGCAATCACACCTGGGGCAAGAGGTTTAGGGGAGGCAATGGTCAGTGTTCTGAAAATTATTGACTTACCCTAAGGAGATGACTAGGGCAGATATGTGTCAGGAATGTAGCCCTAGAATGAAAACGGTACGATGAAGTAACCCTTACCTCTGCTGAAATTAAATTCGTGGTAAGGGAAGGAATGAAGAGAGAGGTTTCCACATTCGCTTTCATTAATATTTATATCTCAATTTTCTAAAATTATTTTTAGAATACCCTTGATGCTTTTTAAAAATACATGCAAAAGTTGTCAATTTTGAAATATACACAAAAAACTGAAATACCTCAGATATAGGTTTGGTAGGAATACCTTTGAGGTACATTGAGGATTAATTCAACTAGTTTGTTATTCAGAAGTACAAGCAAGTTCTGAGAAAGGAAGTTTCTTGCTAAAGACCATAGAGAATCCAAGCTCTGTTCCAAGTGTGCTGCCATTCTGCCCAACAGACCTTTTGTTTTGTTTTTAATAGCCAGGCAGTTGGAGGGGAAGACGGTTTAATTACTCATAATCTGACAAAGCATTTTTGTTCTCAGTTCCCTATCTTCCAATCAAATTTAGAAGTTTCCATTTTCATACAATGTGAGTTTTATTTAATTTTTTAGGAATTTAAAATTATATATATAAATTATCTAAAGTAATTTATTTTAAACACACCTAGAGCTTTACCACAGCCAACTTAGCTATAGCTATGTTCAAAGTATATCTTTTTCTTCAAGTATAAGAATTTCTTCCATGAAACAAAGAGGGCATAGCATAAGGCCCACTATTTCATATTTTCTAGATACACTGGGACATAAATGAGGACATGCTTTCCTAAGACCTCAGAAATGGAATCATTACAGGAGAAGAAGAAATTAGAAAGCTGAAATAATCACAACATTATATAATGTTGGAATTCCCACACTGCTATACCATTATACATCTATTTGTAACATGAAATAAAATTAAAACTATTAAAGATGAAAAGACACACACACACACAAAAAGGTCAAGTTCTCTATCTTTGATTTCCACCCCTCTCCCCCCAAAAATAGCAAAAATTTAAAAAATAAGCTTTAGGTCATCCAAGTATACAAAGATAATACAAAGTTATATAGTTTCAATTCAGCTTTACACACTTGTGGTCACTTTTGGAAACTGAAGTAAGTGTGCCTACTGAAATCTCCAGCCAGAAGCAAACTTAACTTATGGGCCTAATGGGATCCACTGATGACATGATGAATTTTAATTTTTGGCTAGAGATTCACATATTAATATGTCATTACTAGAATTAAAAATAGAAGCCAAACGAGATATTATATAACATTTAACCATTATATTAAACACATGCTTCTTTAAAAATTCTGTTGTTTCTTGACTATCATAAGAGAAACAAATTATCTACAGATACAGTCTAATTTCTTTGTAGTAGTGCTAGAATTTACCAACTAGTCTTGTAAAGGGGTTGTAAAGTAGACTGAAGAGGGAAATTTATAGCACTTAATGCCTACATTAATAAAAAAGATATCAAATAAAAAACTTAATTTTACATCTCAAGGAACTAGTCAAAGAATAAAATAAGTCCAAAGTTAGCAGAAAAAAGACAACAAATAAAGATTGCAGAAATAAATAAAATAGAGATTAGAAAAATAGAAAAAAATTGATAAAACTAAACATGGGATTTTTAAAAAAATAAAATTAGCATGCATTTAGCTAGACTAAGGAAAAAGGAGAGAAAATACAAATAAAATAAGAAAGAGAAGATATTACAACTAACACCACAGAAATGCAAAGGATAATAACAGACTATTAGGAACAATTATATGCCTAACAGGTTGACCTCGAAGAAACAGATAAATTCCCAGAAACATATGACCTATCAAGATTGAATCATGAAGAATTAGGAAAACCAAACAGCGCAATAATGAGTAAGGAGAATGAATTGTAAATAAATGTCTCTTAGCAAAGAAAAGTTCAGGACTTAATGGTGTTGCTGGTGTATTCTACAAAAAACTTAGAGAATTAACCAATCATTCTCAAACTCTTCCAAAAAAATTAAGAGGAGAGTACACTTCCAAATTCATTTTATAAGGCTAGCATTAACCTGATAGCAATGCCAATTAAGGAGTCTATAAGAAAAGAAAATTACAAGGCAATATTTCTGACAAACATAGAGACAAAAAATATCAATGAAATACAAACAAACCAAATTCAATAGAAAATCAAAACATCAATACACCATGAGCAAGTGGGATATATCCCTAGGATACAAAAATGGTTCAACATATGCAAATCTATAAGTGTGATAAACCATATTAATAGGATGAATAAATGACAAAAATTATACGATCATCTCAATAGAAGCAGAAAATGCATGTAACAAAATTCAACATCCAATAGTGATAAAAAGCTCAACAAATTAGGTATAAAAATGCATGTCAACACATGAAGCACCATATATTACAAACTCAAAGCTAATATCATATTTAGTGGTATAAAGTTGAAAGCTTTCCTCCTAAGATTAGGAGCAAGAGAAGGATGTTCACCCTGTTTCTATTCAATGTAATACTAAAAGTTCTAGCCAGAGACACTAGGCAAGTAAAAGAAAAAAACAAACATCCAAATTGGAAAAGAAAAATGTTAAATTGTTTCTGTTTGCAGATGACATGATCTTTTCTGGAGAAAACTCTAAATATTCCATGAAAAAAACACTGTTAGAACTAACAAATTCAATAAAGTGGAAGTATACAAAATCAACATACAAAAATCAGTAGTGTTTCTACACATTGACAAGGTATCTGAAAAAGAAATTTAAAAAATGATCCCATTTACAATACCATAAAAAAATACTTAGGAATAAATGTAACCAAGGAGGTTAAATACCTATTTACTGAAAACTACAAAACATTGATTTAAGAACCTGAAGACATTAATAAACAAACATTCCAAGTTCATGGATTAGAAGAATTAATATTATTAAAATATCCATATTACTCACAGTGATTTACCATTACAATGAAATTTCTATCAAAATATTAATGACATTTTCCCCAGAAATAAAAAGAAATCCAAAATTTCTATGGAACCACAAAAGACCCAGAATAGTCAAGGCAATCTTGAGAAAGAAGAAGAAAGCTAGAGGCATCACACTATCTAACATTAAACTACACTATAAAGCTATGGTAATAAAAGCAGCAAGGTACTGACGTAAAGAGTGACATAAAGACCATGGAGTCAAAGCAGATAGCCCAGAAATAAATCTGTGCACTTACAGTCAATTGATTTTTGCTAAAGGTTGCCAAAGGTCGCAAGAACACAGAATGAGGAAAGAACAGTGTCTTCAATAAACAGGTGTTGGGAAAACTAAATATTCACATACAGAGAATAAAATTAGACCTTTATCTCACACCATATTTAAAAATCAACTCAAAATGGACTAAAGACTTAAATCAAAGACCTGAAACTGGAAAACTACTAGAAGGAAGTACAGGAAAAAATTTGACATTGGCCTGGGAATTTCTTTCTTTCTCTTTCTTTCGTTCTTTCTTTCTTTCTTTCTTTCTTTCTTTCTTTCTTTCTTTCTTTCTTTCTTCCTTCCTTCCTTTCTTTCTATATAAACCCAAAAGCATAAACAACAGAAGCAAAATAGAAAAATGGGATTACATCAAGCTAAAAAGCTTTTGCACAGCAAAGGGCATAAATAATAGACTGAAAAGACAACTTGTGGAAAGGGAGAAAATGTTTAAAACCATGTATCTGCAAAGGCTTAATATCCAAAATATGTATTAGGAACTCAAATAACTCAACAGTAAGAAATGAATGATATTCCTTAAAAATGGGCAAAATATTTGAAAAGATATTTCTCAAAGGAAGACATACAAATGCCTAACAGTTATATGAAAAAATGCTAACATCATTCACCATCAGGGAAATCCAAATTAAAACCATAATGAAATATCACCTCACACCTGTTAAAATGGCTATTATCAAAAAGATGAAAGATAACAAATTTTGCAAGGGTGTGGAGAAAGGGGAACATTTGAACATGTTGCTAGGAATACAAATTACTTCATCTATTATGGAAAACACTTTAGAGACACCTTTAAAACTACCATTTAATCCTACAATCCCGTTACTGGGTATATAGCCAAAGGAAATGAAATTAGTATGTTCAAGGGATATCTTCATTCTCATGTGAATTGCAGCATTATTCACAATAGCCAAAATTTGGAATCAACTTATGTGTCAATTGACAGAAGAATTAGTAAATAAAATGTGGCATATGCATGTATCTATTTATAAAATAACATATTATTCATCCTTAAAAAAGAAGAAAATCTTGTCATTTGTGACAACATAGACGAGCCAGGAAGACATATGCCAAGTGAATAAGTCAGGCACAGAAAGACAAATATTTCATAATCACATTTATATGTGAGATTTTAAAAAGCTGAACTCATAGATCCAGAAAGTAGGATGCCAGTGGCTTGGGAAAAGTTTGTGGAAGGGAACAAAGTTCCAGTTAGATGGGATGAGTAAATTAATAGTTAACAGTAACATATTGCATACTTAAAAATTGCTAAGAGAATAAGTATTTTAAGCCTTCTTGTTACAAAAAAAAATGAGAGGCGATACTATATTAATTAGGTTGATTTAATTATTTTACAATGTATACCTATAAAGAAACATCTTGGTGTACTATAAAAATAAACAATTTCTCTTTGTCAATTATACCTCCATAAATCTGAAAGAAAGAACTAACTTGAAAACAATAACAATGGAAAACATTGCTATTCTTTTACTGCTAGAAATAAACTTTGCATCAGCCACATTACAAAGTAAAAACCTTGACTTTGTAATCAAATCTACTGTAAAATCAGTCTCCAAAGTCAAATTTTATCAAAAAATACTTAAATATAGATTTAAATGCATAATCAGTAAGATATGCTGTAAATAAAGAAAATAAATATCTTTTAGTTTAAGAGACAGGGAAATAAAACACATTTGAAAACCCTAATCTTAATGCAAGATGCATACATAGAATACATACTGGGTTTAGAAGTATTGTGAGAAAAAGTTCACCTCCTCTGATACTTTTATCCAGTTCTTGGGGTCCTCCTGGATATTCTTTGTAGAAAATAGTGTGAGTGAACAACCCACAAGTCTGTCGAGGGAGGACCTAGGTAAAATAGGGGAAAAATGGTACATGGCATGATTTATTTAAGAAATTCACCTCTATCTCATAACTTCAGAATATGCAAATTGTAATTTCTTATTGGATTTTCTTGGTTGCTAAGGTCAAAATCTTACTGTAATCACAAGTTGATAGTGGTGTAATTACGTAAACATTAAAGGAGTTTCCAAATCAAAGGCATACAGCATACAAGTTAAATAATTTTCACTTGGTTCTATAAATCTAAGCCACCACCTGCATTATGTTAAATGATTAGGGAGAACACAAAGCCATCTAAGTCTTAATTTTATTCAAAGATGGAAATTCTCCAAGGTTGCATCTCTCATGTCATTAGGCTGTTACTCTCCTCGCTCTGAAATCAGTCCTGCAGTGTAAAGGTACTCAAGTTCTGGGATTCAAAACAATTGGTTTGCATAACCCCTTGCACATTAGCTTTGTTTTCAATATACTCTGAATTTTAATTTTGTCACACAGTAGTCAAGTTATTTAGTGATTACTTCTAACATATTTTGTGGGTTTGTTTTTTTTGTGAATCTGAATGTTTAATAAAGAAAGCAAATAATTAATTTTATTCCAAAATCATATTTTGAATAACAAACTATTGCTAATTTAATGGACAAATGCATCTAATTGCTTAGAGTTTTTATTTCCTTTTAATTCTTTGTTTAATTATCATAAGGGTTTATATTAAATTTAAGGTAAATACATGCATGTAACATTGGTTAAAAAGAATGATTTTATTTCAAAATACGTTGAATGTTCATTCAACGCAAGGAATTAATGCTGTACAAGATCTCGTGGTGTTTTGGATACAGAGAGTAAAGCAAAGGTAAACGGAAACCCGGGTATTTTCACTATTTTTAAATTATGTGAGTAATTCTGTTTATACCTCCTAGATTTCTGTGGACACCAATATCACTATTTGCATTATCAACAACTTCTCTTAAATCCGAGGCTTCTTCAGACTTTTGGGTACCAATTTACAATAAAATAAAGCTTCATGACTAATAAATACTGTGTATCAGCTCTGGTTAGATACATGTGGGTGCATTTGCTTTAGCCACAGATAGTGATTAAATAGAAAAATAAATCATAAATAGATAGATAGATGATAGATGGATTCTCACAGCAATATGAATAATGAATTAGGAAGGTGTAAATATTTAAGTGAGTGAGAACAGTTTGTAAACAAGTGCTCTGATCTTGGCAACTAATTATAAAAACATAATCTAAGTCACTAGAAGTAGGAACACATATTTTAAAATAGGCTATTTTATCTCAAAGTGAGTAATATAATGCTTTTTTTTCCAATGAATGATTCTAAATTGCCATCTAAAACCCAATTGGTTTTATTCTCCTTTATAGGATTTCTACATCCAATTATTTTTAAATTACTATATGGGAAAAAGAAAAACATATACCTGCCGTTTTGGAGTATGTAAGGAAAAGACAAAAAAAAAAAAAAAAAGAAAAGAAAAAAGAAAGATCAGTATCCTTAGACACTTTTGAATGTCTGAAAGCCAAAATAAACTGAGAGGATAAATTTAACTCTCAGATGCTATTTGTTACACTATGTCTGTTGATAGAATAACAACTTGAGAGGTGTTTTCTTAATCCATGGAGCCTTATTCTCCTGTAAAACTGTCAGTAAAACCACCCAACCAAAGAGATACTGAGAAATTTCCTAGGAAAAGTACAGAATCCCCAGGCAAAATTTTAATACTGAAAGTACAGTGGATAATCTATACAAAACTCATTCCTATTAGTTTCAGCTTGTTTTACACTTGCCAAAGCCACTCCACAGCTTAGGAGAGGCCTAAAGCCAAAAGATGTGTTAATGTATAACCAGTCACCCAACCAGGTATGTTGGGCATTTCTGACAATCATGTAAAAGAGGTTTGAGGTTGCAACCTTAGAGGAAAAGGCCCTCAGTCTTCATTCCTCATGTAAACATTAACATTATTTAATACATATGGCCCTCTGTGCTCACCATGATGCTATTGTGAATGAAGCCCTTTCTGTATCGGGCAGGTTTCAGATGCGGATATTCTTCAGTGCTGGTGACTTGAATACCCCAGACCTTCTTCCAAGCTGCATACAACTGAATGTGGACCGGGTAGACCCCTGAGTGATGTGGGGCCACAGCATAGCCCATGTTGATTGGTATTCCATGTTCCTGAAAGAAAGCCAGAACAAAATCATGATGGAATGTGGTCAATTAATTCAGTTAAAATAGTTTCCACCAATATCTATTTAGAATACATTGAATTCTATGCTAAATATGAGAATTAAAAATCCAGCAAGGTACAGGTTTAATCTTTGAGAAGCTCATAATCTGATAGAACTCCAATGACATAACAAATACAGTCATTAATTTGGGCATGTGGTGTGTGGGTGAGATTAATTTAGAATTTTGAATATATAAAGTTCTGGGGAAAGATAAGAAGCAAACTTGGCCCTTCCTCAGATAAATGTGTGGAGGGGGATGGTGTCATTTAAAGAAGTGCCAAAATGTGGAGGATGAAAGGGCATAGTATGTGTGTGTGTGTGTGTGTGCGTGTGTGTGTGTGTGTGTGTGTTGGGGTGTGTGTGTGTGTGTGTGTTGTTGACGAAAATCAGAAAGGTAAGTATGAATGATGAAGTGATGAACTTTTACATTTAAACTGAGGGATTTAGAATTAATTTGACTTTAACAAGGTAGATAAGGAAGCTTTCTGAGCGTGGAAGGACAAGGTTTGCTCTGAGTTTTAAGAAGAAGGACCTAGTGACAACATGTCAAGATAAACTATAAGGGGAAGAAAATGAATAAAGACTGCATTAGGAAACTATTTTTGTGGTGCCAATTAGGTGAAGATAGATAATTAAATAAAATTATTTACGGTCAGATTCAAAGGCAGGGGACTAATACCATACAAGATCTAGTGATGTTTTAGATACCCAGGGTAAAGGAAAGGTAAAGGTTAAGATTTTCTCCTTGTTTTTAGACCATAGCAACTCAATTTATTTTTATAAAACTTACACTTTACTATGAGATTATTCAGTAAACTGTCAACTCTAAAAGAAAACTAGTATAAATTTAAACAAAATATTTAAAAAAATGTCAAAGAATGGGATTATATTGCTAGGTACATGAAATAGATCTGCTGTTTTCTCATTTCTGCTTCTTTATATCCCTCCCTTTAAATGCTCATCTGCTTTATAAAGACTCCTTGTAGGATTGAGTTTCATCAATTGAGGTTATAAATGACAATGCACAGTCATATATGAAAGCTGATTGAATCAATAAACAGAACACGAAAGTGTTGACTTAACAATTGCCATTTATTTTTTCTATTACATGGTACACAGCAGAGGAAAAGAATTCAGTCTGGTATAATAAGCAAGTAGTGAATGGATCATGTATCTACAATGCCTTAGTCATACACTACACTCAGCTCAGAAGATGGACCCTAAATTTTTCACAAGTCTCCATCATTCTTGCTTTCATGTAATGACTCTCATTGTATAGCCAAAGTCACCTCTCTTTCTCCAAGACTATGGGTGTTTTCTAACATCTATTACAGCAAATGACTCTGTAGAAAGACTGAATTATGAAATCAATGCTGTAAAATGAGCCAGAGTCTTTTGCTAGACACTGGGGAAAATTTAATTTCTTGATCTGTGCAGAAGAAAAATACTTCTTTCTAGCAATTGTGTTTCTGATACAAGGCAAAGTTGGAAAAGTCCAGTAATAAAAGTACTTGGAAACTACAGGAGAGGACAGGCAACTGTTGTTACCCTGACATCACTAGGGGACATGCAGTGGGACAGCCTTAATTCTCTCAGGTTTTTTCCTTGCTCCCCAGTGAGTGGTCACAAAGTGTTTTGAGGATAAGTGATTAGCAAAGACTATTAGCATTTGTACACTGTTGATTTTGCCACTTTTCACATTATGGGATAAGTCTTATGGTATCATGTCTTATTGTAGTGTAGATTCCATAGATCCTATAACAGACATTGTTCTAATAAATAATTAAAGCCATATTTGAGGATAAATATTATTTCAGGATAATTTGAGGATAATTATTTGAGGATATTTGAGGATAGTTATTTATTATACGTTGTTCTAATAAATAATTGAAGCCAATTTGAGGATTCTCCAGCATCCAAGACATGGCAAGCTTGTGGATGCATTGGGTGTGAGACAGAGATGTACTTCATGAGAAAAATCTAGAAACAAGGGTGTCCAAAGTCCTCTGTCTGGTAAATAGAATTTGTATGAACGTGCCTAGAAAGGTGCTCCTGATTCACAGGAAATGGGAATAAAATCCGTTATCCTCCTTTTACTCTCTCAAGGGATTCATATTGAGGTTTTATAAGACTTGTCCCATAATGTGAAAAGTGACAAAATCAACAGTTTACAAATCCTAATAGGCTTTACTAATCACTTTGTTAGTTCTCATTCTCTACCATTGTATGATGTTTTACTCTAAATTTGGACGCCTAGAAGGCTAGATAAAGTATGTGAGTATCCTCGAAACAAAACAATGAAAAATAATATCAGCAAAAAGAATTGAAATATCAAACAACTGTATCTCCTCAGGAAAAAAAAAGACATTTCACTTTTGACAGGTAGTAAAATGAATTGTAGAGCTTTCATAAAAAAACAGAAGCTAAAAAGCAATTGAATTGGTGAGTAGGAAGGAAGGGACAGTAATAAAAATTTATTATATTTATTGATTTTTAGGGCCCAGTGTTATACTTTTCATAAGGTCATCTTATCACTCTGGCAACTGGAGCTCAATTAAAATAGTAAATCATACTACATAATTATGAGTTTATACTTTTTCAACCTAAACGACAACACAAAGTGAGAAGTAATTCCCTAGCAACTCTTTTTCTGTTATAATGGGGCTCACTGAACTAGAAGCTTTTATTCTTTACTGTCCAGGGCTTAAAATCTACATCACAAAGACTTGGCCAACTAGAAAATCAACTAAGCATCATATTTACACAGGATCACAAAAATTACAAGATTTGAAAAGCCTTCCAATATAAATATAGGAAGCACTTGAGACTCTATAAAAATAGACATATAAATGGCATAAAACAAATTCAAATATAGCTTTATTTACTAGAACAATGTCTCTTATGGATCTATGGAATCTACACTACAATAAGACATGATACCACAAATACAGGGGTTTGACTTGATCTGATGTTTCCAGTACATTAAATCCCAGTTGGCTGTGAAATGAGATATTGTAATAATTTACAGACTATATTTAAAAAATTACCATTTTACAAAAATTAGAATAAAATAAAATGTATTTAGCACTGAAGCTCTAAAAGCAACTGAAATAATGTCATTTAATATTCCTTTGATAATTCTTACTGATCATTTCTTCTTTTAATTACTTATTAGCTGATATTGAAATGGAATAGCTCCCTTGGGTTATCTCGTTTACTCAGCCCACAGCTCTCAACCCCTCACAGGATGGAAAGCATGCAGGTGAATGAGCAGATGCAGGGACCAGGATGAGTGTTCCTGGGTAACAGCTGGAGTAGAACTCTGTGCGGCTCCGTGGCAGCATCTAGAGGGGTACCGGCAACTCCCAGCATCCCAGAGGGTGTGTGTTACAGTGTACTCTTTTAGCTTTGTTGTCTATGGATGGCTTAATTGTTTAACAGCTCAGTGGAAGGTCAGGGTGACAGTCTTTTGCACCTGCCCTCTTGGCACTCTAGTTCTTGTCCAGTGTCCAGGAAGAATCAGGTCACATGAAGAAATTGAGGAGTGGTGAATGTGACGGATTTTACTGAGTTTGTCCCTGGCCGAAGAAACACTTCTCCAAAGTCCTGCTGTCAAGCTGTCCCTCTGAAGTCAAGCTGCTTCTCTCTGACATCCAGCTGCCTTTTCTTTTCTCTCCTCTGCTGCTCTGCTGCTCTGCTGCTCTGCCACTCCTTTGCCAGGGGAGCCTGGAGTTTTTAAGGATGCAGGATGGGGTGCAGAGCAGGCCAAAAAGCAACATTCGAGTGGGAAAACAGGAATGCATGTTCTCATTTTGGGTGGCAGTCCCAGGCTTGAGGGTGTGGCCCTTCTTGGGAACCTCCCTCTTCTACCCAGTATTTTCCTGCCCCTTGTCTGTATTAATATTTATGAAGTATTTTAAATTTATGTCTAAGTGATTTTCATAATCATTCTATGAGGAGGACTGGATACGCTATAAAATGTGGAAAGAGAGGCTCATAGAAGGCACATAACTTGCTTATATTTACAAATGTCAGAGCTATATTCTGCCCAAGTTGTTCAAATTCATCATCTTTGCTTTGGCTTTTTCACTAAGTTGCTTATACTGTGACTCCTCCCCTCCCTAAAGTATGACTGAAGAGACTTACAAAAAGGAATTGATTTTAATATACATGTTTCTGAACTGGATCTCTTATCCACATTTTGTTTTATTTTACTTTATTTTTTTGCTTGGAAAAGTTATAAAACAAAGTCTACATTTCTCAAACTTCTCTGCAGCTATCATTTTTTTAATGAAAATGAGTTAGAGCCCATTAGAAATACTTAAGACCAATTTTGGAGGGCAGTAGGAAGGCAAATCCTAAATTTTGGCAGCTCCTGGCTCCTGTTGCTGGAAGTAAGGTCTTGCAAATAAGCAAATTCTTTTTGCAGCTGTATTTGGTGCCCATTTGCAAGGCAGCTGTAGAGACTTACTGTTTTTTTTTTTAATATTTTATTGCTTTTTAGGTTTTGGGGTACATGTGAAGAACATGCAGGATTGTTGCATAGGTACATACATAGCAATGTGGTTTGCTGCCTTCCTCATCACCTATATTTGTCATTTCACCCCATGTTATCCTTCCCCAACTCCCCACCACCCACTGTCCCTCCCCTAGGTCCTCACCACAGACCTCAGTGTGTGATGCTCCCCTCCCTGTGTCCATGTGTTCTCATTGTTCAACACCTGCCTATAAGTGAGAACATGCAGTGTTTGATATTCTGTTCTTGTGTCAGTTTGCTGAGAATGATGGTTTCCAGGTTCATCCATGTCCCTACAAAGGACACGAACTCATCGTTTTTTATGGCTGCATAATACTCCATGTGTATTTATGCCACATTTTCCCTGCCCAGTCTGTCACTGATGGGCATTAGGGTTGGTTCCAAGTCTTTGCTGTTGTAAACAGTGCTTCAATGAATATTTGTGTGCATGCATCCTTGTAGTAGAATGATTTATAATCCTTTGTATATATACCCAGTAATGAGATTTCTGGGTCAAATGGAATTTCTATTTCTAGGTCCTTGAGGAATCGTCACACTGTCTTCCACAATGGATGAACTAATTTACACTCCCACCAACAGTGTAAAAGTGTTCCTATTTCTCCACATCCTCTCCAGCATCTGTTGTCTCCAGATTTTTTAATGATTGCCATTCTAACTGGCGTGAGATGGTATCTCAATATAGTTTTGATTTGCATTTCTCTAATGACCAGTGATGATGAGCATTTTTTCATGTTTGTTGGCCTTTTACAAAAATCTTCTTCTGTAAAGTGTCTGTTCACATCCTTTGCCCACTTTTGAATGGGCTTGTTTGCTTTTTTCT